>PNEQ01117542.1:0-69534 GCA_003012365.1 Medauroidea extradentata | reverse complement strand
AAGTGACTACCAACTCTTTATATTTTTATGAAATATTGTTAGTTTGTAGTCGGTATTTGTGAGTACTGTGAGTGATGCTGCAGTGACGGTACATTTGAAGAGTGCCGTACCGGATACTAATGGCGCACAATTCAGCACCAAACTAGTAGATTAGGTGTGCACATTTCTGTTTAGATCGGCGTTATGCGGGGAGTGGTGCTTCAGTGACGGTATATATAAAGAGTGCTGTACCGGATAATAATGGCGCACAAAACTCGGGACTGGGCGCACAATTCAGCACAAAACGTGTACAATACTGTGTTCATTTTTCAGTGAAATATTCTATGTCGGGGGAGAGTCGTTAACTTTTTCCCCCCGATTTAATAGGTCTGTAACTTCCAAAGGAATTTCGCACAAAACTTTTGGTTTGCAGCACAAAACAGCACAAAACGATGAAACCCTTTGGATTAAATTTTGAGTTGTTGGCGGAACAAGTTAATGGAGCCATTCGCTAACTGATTCATAGTTGTACAAAAAGTCTTCGGCAGATCGGCATTCCAGTCCGACCCTGACCAAATTACATCGTTACTGTTGTGTTTTGATAAAATCAATGAAAACATTGCCTTGGAGGGAAAGAAACTGATTACGGTATTAGCAATGTAACTGATGCCTTCAAGTTCCTATCGTTTACCACCAAAATGAAATGATATTAGATAACACCCCTATCTAAGGAGTGTTGTTCCGAGTAAAATTTCAAAGGTTTTTTGTAAAATAAAACATTAGCGATAGTTGGCATATAACTTTAGTACAGCTGCCATCTCTTTTCGTATAAGTAATGCAATGCGCCTTTGTTAGAGCCGACTGCGGATCAGGTATCATTGATCACAGAGTGGGTGATAAGAAAAACGAAAATAAATTTATCTTTGTTTCCACCGCCCAAACAGCTCAAAGGTGTTTATTTTCATAGCCCAAACGGCCGCCAGCCGCCAACATTTTATTTTACAGCGCCAAGAACTGAATTTCCGGCCAATCTGGCAACCATTACAGAAGTTACTTGACAAATGTAGAGAAAAACTCTTTAAAATTTTATGAAATACATTGCTATAACTACCACATCTTTTCTGTAAAATTTTAAATTAAATTGTGTTGTATTTATGCTCGAAAGCATTACAAGTAATACACAGTCTTATCGGTTTTGTGCAGAAGCCTGAGAAATTAGCCATTTTGATGGGTACCTAGCAGGGGCGTATGCAATGTTTTGTTTTGGGGGGAAGGGCTGAACCTTGGAACATCCGAGGTTTTGAAATACTCGACCCTACTACTAAAGTAGTAATAATATCTATGTATTTAAGTTTTGTCTTTTGTAGTTGAGTTTTTTGTCTCCCTATATGTACATAGACTTTCGTAACTGCACGTTTTATCACATGCTCAACCATGTCAGATATAACGATAAAGAGGTTTACAAAACCACATAAACCAGGTTAATATATAACTGGGGTTATTGATATGCTCACTCCAAAAAAGTTAAAACAATCATGTGCCTATTAATTAAATTAGGAAGAGTACTAGAGTTTGTTTAACAGACTACTTATGAGAATGAAACATATACATTAGCAAAATTAAGTCTTATGAGAGAATTGTGAAGGCGATAGTGAAAAAAAAGTTAAATACAGAATACTGTCTTATACTGAAATACTATCACTCGGACACCATTCTAAATTCACAAGGAAGGAACCAGGCCACCAGGGATGTTTCAGTTGCTGTGTGAGCAGACTCGTCAAACCACTTCCCCTCCAGCGCCAGTCTCCCCTCCCTGCTGTCGCGCTCACCCGGCCTCGCCGCGCTTCAGCCATCACCAACAGCAAGCAGCACGAAGCAGGCTCTGAACGAACAAAAATACCCAGTTTTCACAAACGATTTCCTTGATATTTAATGCTATGACCACCAACTTTTATGGTACCATTTTGTTCACAAGAATTAGCACTTTTGTCCGATATGCTTAAAAGTTGAATTTTCCTGTTCAGAAAGGAAGAACTAAACAGCCCAATTTTGTGTTTTGAAACATTTTTTTAAAAAACTTAACATCGCAGAATATGAAATTTAAACTTATATATAAAACAAACCATCTTTATTCTCGTATGGTAAAAAAAATCAATTGTGTATCATTAATACTTTAGTTAATAAACGATTGCGAATTGTTACGTGTTTTTGAAGTTTTGAGGTAGGGTCCATAGAACCCTTAATGATACATGTTATTTGCGAACGAGGTGAAAAATCAGCAACACTTTTCGGTTATTAAACTATCCCAGTAAAACATTATTCGTTGATTAAAAATATTACTTTCATGTATACCTCTGAACAAAATTGAACCCTACAATGGACCGAATATATGACATAGATAGAAAACACAGTACATAAAAAAAATGACAGTCAACTAACAGAGTTGACTCAAATATATTACATTTTTGTCAATTAACAGAGTTGACTAAAATAGATTTTATTTTTAGAAATAAAAAGTTTTTCTTTAGAAACTCTTGCAAACTTGACATGTAAAGATTATAGCCTACTTATAGCTTGTAGACATATGCGATTTGAAGTTTCAAGAGTGCTACGCGAATAATATAATTTGTCAGCCAATTAGTGCTGAGGCTTCTCGACGTCAACGCTGATATGAATGTGATGTGAATTCCTAATAGAAAACATTTATATTTTATTCGCGCTGTGGACAAGACAAAGATGAAAACTGAAATTTAATTTTTGTGCCCAAATGTTGTTAAAACTGGTGAGTTGGTAGTAAACTGAATGTATTTACTTTACAAGAGATGCTTATTCCTTGCTATTATATGCATCTTATTAACCTTTTGAAGCAAACGTATGATTGCAACTTTATTTTCACATTTCGTAACGGCAGTGGGTGTTTAAAATATATTAAAAATAAAAGTTAAAAAAATTGCAATTTTGTAAAATTCTGTGGTTGTCGTACAAGATGTTGTTAGTATGTAGTGGCAAGGAACTATTTACATGTAATATTATTCTTCATTATTTGTCGTGAGGCAGCCAAGCTAGTGTTCGCAATAACAAGAATTGTTATTGTCGCATCGCGCTCTTCGCGTCGCGTTCGTCGCGCTGTTGCGATTCCAGCATAACTGGGCGCATGTACGGCCTGGCCGCGTCGAATAGGGCGGCGGTGTGCTCGACGTACGTCGTGCGTCTCCGCCTCTCTTTCCGAGAGATGGTAATCGGCGCGCAGCGACACGCGAGAGGTTGCCTCGAAGCACATTATGTATCGATTACTCGCACACACGCGCCCTGACCGCCGTCCATCAAACCAGCTCGCCGCCGCACTTCGCAGCTGACCATGCCTAACGACTCAGTTCCGGGTACTAATACAGTATTGTCAGATGAAGTAAATGGCACAGCAAGAAACTTATTGTTGACTTACTTCTAAAACCTCGTTAAGTCCATTTCAGCAAATTTTACAGGAGAGCAAAAAGAAAATCTTCGTAGCCATGCTACGCCATAGATACGACGTTTTTTAAATTGAGCATAGAAGAAAGCCAATGCACAGTAGATTTAGCCGATTTTAACACTTGAAGCGCCATGAAAATTAGCACCAAATTCACCTGAAATACAAAAATTCGAAAATGTGGACTTACGAGGCTCTAGAAGTAAGCCAACTTTATGTTCTCCACATACGCCAAGGCGAAATCAATTTTATAGTAGTTTTGGTATTTTTGCCCCCATATTTTTGTGTACTGGGATAAAAATTATTTTGTACGCGTCACCGTAATACTCGTATTTCTTACAACACTGCTTGTGCGTTAACTGAGAAAAATGGATTGTTTATCGACTGTTGTATGCACTAAGTTCCTTCAACAATCAAAACTTTAGCACAGCGTGTTTGTTGATAATTTGGTACGTTGTTGTATGATCAATCAAAATAGTGATGAAAATGTTCTGCTGAAATAATATACTCATTTGAAGGAACAAAGTACTACTCTGTTGTAGTAGCTCAACTATGTGCACTAGTAACGACATTCGAGAATAAAGAGAATATTGCTTGCATTTCGGCTTTTGATGGAGAAAAATGAGTTTCTTTTCTTGTACCAATTTTAATCTCATTAAGTTTTATTTTCAATCATGAAATAACAAATCGGTACATAACAAGATTCTAAATATATTTCTTGCCATAAAACTTATAGATTCGTTTTGTTGAGACGGCACTGGACTGGGCAATAAAATAATATGGAATTGGAAATAAAATAGTACTTCTGTTTACTTCCATACTTTGTACAAGCCTTGACCGTAACTATCAGTTATGTAGATATTACTTAAGTTTGTCAGTCTGATATACGTACTGTAACGGCAAGCATATCTCATTGCTATACTTTATTTATCATTACCTATGGACCCTATAAAAATGTGTATTTCTAGGGGGGAATAATTCCACTAGCTCTGATTTATGCAACCGTATTACGTAAACCTAACCAAAAAAACTTCGGTTTAATCGAAGACACGAGCTGCTGAAGAAATACTATACATATGTGTCTAATACTGTCTGAAATTTCATTGTATACCGTATTACGTGTTTTGAAAGCATAAATGACTGTCTATAATAGCAAACGCTTTTCCAGGTTGGTTTCCAGCCGCATCCGAGACAAATGTGTTAACAGTTTGTTGACGAAACCCCTTTAAGTTATTCTATATCCTCATGAGATTGGCAAAAAGGCGATAAAATGCATAGTAACACTATGCGAATGCAGTATGCTATAGGTTTATTACCTAAGAAGTTGAACGTAAGCATTCCGTTTAAGATGTGGTAGTCACCTGACGGTAGATGCTTATGACAAGTGTTGCGTTATGGAAGTAAATAAACAGGGCTTTCAAAGTATTATGCTGGCTGAGAGCCAACTATAGTTTTCTGACGCAACTAACATCCATAGTTGTAGTTTACATCAGCAGAGGCAGCTGACACCTTGCCAAGAACTCTTAGATTCTGCCAAGGTCTGCAAATCGGCACGGGGCAGCTTTATTCAGCATCTATTGTCAGGAGATAAATAGAGAGGACGAAACTTGCAGTCACTGTCACTCAGTTGCTGGATCACACCCAACAGTTTGTTTATGAACAACTGAAGAGAGACTAGGGTATTTCAGAAACTATATCAGTCCAGTACTACTACTTCGAGCCAGTTAGACGAAGATAATGAGGAATAACACATTTTTAACCCTACATGTCGCCGGCTTGAAGCTTGCTTTTAGGTTATTGGTACGACGTTTTCAAGTTGCATTTGGCGTCTTTCCTTGAGCCTGGGGAAAGGATATAGAAGAATATGTTTTTCTTTCCTTTTTACTGACAGCAGCTGAGATTTCTGACGAATGTATCTTTTTCTGCTGAAGGTGCTGACCAGTAACTGGCGTTGCGATTAGGCGTCTGGGTTGAAGGCTATGCTGAGATTACTGTGGCTGGTTTCACCAACGTCGCCTAAACCAGGCCCCAGATAGGCCGAGCTTAATTTTAAGTCAAGCTTAAAACTGTTTAATGAATAATGTACGTTTCACCATGGCAACCACAACTTAAATAGGCCTCACTTAGCTAGGCCCTGCTCAAACATAAAAGTGGAATATAATATCTTGTTGGTACTTCAGCATTGATGTCACGTGATGTTTACATCCAATCAGAAGGTGGTAATAAAAATAAGAAGAAAACTAGCAAATTTGTTTATATTTGCATTGTGATAATTCAATTATCTTCAAACGAAATTGTTATTTTCTTGGGTTGCTAAAACGAAAAAGAAGCGTGAAGATGTCTGAAAACAAGAGGAATCGGACTCCAAACTTTTCTGGAGATGAAAAGTTGAAAATTTTAAACTTAGTTGAAAAGTTTAAAATAAGCAATATTTGCGATCTCAAAAACGTCATTAATCTCCTCAACATTTTCTTCCAATTCTTTAACGGTATCCATTTTATTTGTTTACGTATGTTTTTAAGCTGTGCTTAAGTATTTGGGCCTCCGATTTCGGGCGCTTAACTTTAGGCCATGCTTAATATATTAAAGCTAGGCTTAAGTGTTGGTGAAACACTGCTAAGTGTAAGGCAAGTCTTACCTCACATTTAAGCTATGCTTAAATTTTAGGACGTGTTGGTGAAACTGGGCACTGATGTGTGGTAGGCGAAGTAGTCTCAGCACAAGTATTTGACGCCCAATGGCGGGGCCGTATGACGAAAACAGTGAATAAATATTAACCTTGCTATTAATATTTGTGGAAACTTGGCCATTTTTGGCGTGCATTTCTGGCTAGTATACGTAACACCACTATATTTCTTTGCCCTACGCCACTGTAAAAAGACAAATATAAGATAATAACGTCTTAAATTCCGACAGACTGTATAGTAAGATAAAAAAGAAGAGTTTTAATTTGAAATACGCCATATGTTACGCGTGTTACGTAAATTACATTATTTTCCGAAAGCCTCATTTAATTTTTTTATTTTTTTATTTCACCATCTCGTGTTTAAATGCCACTTAGAAATTTTATTTTCTACTCCAGTGATTGCTTCTTAGAATGGCCATAATTCCTAACTCGCACATTTTCCAGTTTTGCTGCCTGGGTTATCGTTCATTCTGTAACCAAGATTCTTGATGCTCGGATTTAACTTTTCTATAATTACGCCTCCTATTATTCCCAATTTCTGCTTTCTTATCTACCATTACAACTACTTATCTCCGCCATATAAATTCGCATGTTCAGTTCTGCCAGGTACAATCTTGTCACAAAACTAGCCTCCTTGATGTTAAACCCAGCTCCTTTAATATGTACAAAATAAGTGAGGCAATTTCTATAGTGTAACAAGTTTGATCGTTGTTAATAATAGTGCACGCATTTAAATAATGGCAAACACTTTTCTTTTGCGTTAATACTTTCTCAGAACACTCCATTGTGACTTTGCATAGTCGAAAAATTAAGTTTATGTTTAAAGGCATTCTATCTACGTGTTATTATATTTCATATTCTCGTCTTCCTTAGTGCAGTAGGTGTAGAATGCTAACTTGACATACAAAAAAGATTAATATTTACAACATATTACTAAATACGTCAGACATTCTCCCCGACCGTTTGTCGTTTGAAACTGCACACAAACGTGTTAGTTTAACGAAGAAGAATTACTTCATTATGGAAAGTATGAAATGCTTAAGGATGCTCGAAAAGTGCAAACATGTTGTAATACAAGCGAATATTATTTTTAAATAATGCGGTAACCTGAAATGAGACATTCTCTGGTGAGAGAATTTCGGCTTACTGAGCAGCGAATACAGCAGACTGCTGACCTCAGTGGGTAGGCATTTAACAATATCATGCAGAATCTCATTTAAACGTTTCCGCATGTGACCATGTTCTTTTCTAGAGGAACTTTTCTTCCGAAATTTTCTAGTACTGTACAATGAATTTTAGTAAATAGGGCGACGGTTTTCCACGAGTTGGAAGCTATTTCTGAAAATTATAAAAAATTTTTTTTCTCGCTTTATAGTCAAAACAATTTCAATACAAGGGCGTCTTTGTCAAATAACTGTGTGAACGATGTAAAAAAAGACATCCTAATATTCGTTGCTGAAGTGAAGAGATTTTGGTCGTCAACACTCAACATATAGGTATTTAGCACTGGCGAGGGGTGACATGATGTGAATATGGTGCGGCGCCGGAATGAAGGGGCGGGGAAACGGGAGATCCCCAAGAAAACCCGCCGACCAGCGGCATCATTCGGTACGATCACAACATGCGAAACTCCGGGGACCGACCCCGCCGAGAATCGAGACCAGATCGCCTTGGTGGGAGGCGAGTGCTCTAGCCACTGCGCAAACAGTTCATTGCTGAAAATACACTATTGCTATAATGGTATATGTTTCTCCAAAATGTGAGGCCACCGGGAAAAGAATCACTCTGCACAATAATTATCAAAATTAATTAAAATTTTTAAATTTAATAACACTTCCAGGAATGTATAATCTTCACTAAACATACAACACGGTTGTTTTAACTAAACACGAATCATGACGTCAAGGCAAGCAAGGTAGTTGTGGTTGTGCATAAACAATGGACCGATTTGGATTGTTAGAATTTATAAGAAAATCATACAACCGGCAATGTTATTCTAAAAGTGTTGTCATAACAAATCATAAGTAACAAAGATTAAATTAGTTAAATTTTTTGGGTAATATTCGTAATTCCGAGCCCGGTAAAACAAGTTTCTCAGTAACTGTTAACGGGAACCGTAAGCAACTTTTTTCAACGTAGCATAATGTTCTGGTAATGTCGAACTAGACGACAGTTGGACTTCTACATTAATGAATGTCTACTCACGGGAACAGTGCAGTAGGGCTTGCTTTCATCACTCTCTCTCGTCCAGGCAGTAGAAGTTCGTGTAATAGTCATCATACCGCTTACCTCACATCAAGGTGATCCGGGTTCAATTCCCGGCGGGAACGAACGTTGCCCTTGGTGAATGTAATCTTTCTGTGTGGTCCCGTTTCTCACCGCTCTTGCATTCTGCCGTTTCCCCAGACTAACATCATATCATCCTAGCTAAATAATCTCCACCTCGATATTAGGGGCTTTGTCTATCAAGATTGCGTTCACTTAGTTTAAATAGAGGATCAGTGTTTGAGAAATCACGATCTAAACTGATGTATTTTAAAGCGAATTCTTTTATACAAAAATAACTACACGTGAACTTTCTTGTAAAATATTGGCAAATTGGGATATCTTATCGTTCATGTTCTGATTAATAATCCTATAATTGAAATTTAATCTTAATGTTTCATTTCAAATAAAACGCACGAGCGTATATAATTGTTTGAATTTACCTTTCTTTCGCAACTTTCTTTAATGTATTTTACGTGGAAAATTTGTTTTTAAGCCTTATGTTTACATTTTATTATTGGCGAGTAATTTTCTAACATTAATTTCCTCTAGCCTCCCGCCAAGGCGATCTTGATTCGATCCCCGGCATGTAGGAAACATGGCGGACATTGCCGTTGGCCGGCGGGTTTTCTCGAGGAACTCGCGTTTCCCCCGCCTTTCCCATTTCGTCGCTGCTCCATCCTCACCTCATCCTCGTGCCGGAGGGTGACAGGCATGTCTTGCTAGTCGAGCAGTAGGCCCAACCTTCACCAAGGCCTTCTCTATCAAGCAATATGACCCTGCCCGAAGGCGGGAAATACGTAGTGAATTTTTTACGTTTCCATTTTGAACACAGTTGCCTCTTGCTCCTGTTGCTCAGCGAGTAGACTTCCCGCCACACAGATATGTACAAACATTGTAGGGCGGTCTAATTGCGCCTGCTCAGCTGAATTGCCCACGACATTACTATTTTAAGCTGATTTGGACACGTCACCAGGTTTTCAAATACTTAATATTTCCTATCTCAAAAACTGATCGGAGTACATTCTTTATTTATTTATTTTTTTTTTTTTTTTTTTTCAGTAAATAAGCAGTTGTGAGTGATAGAACCTATTTTTAATGCGCAAACCTTTGTAACAAACTAATTATTATATTTTTTTTATATCGTAAGCAACAAATTATTTGTGAAATAAATCTGAATAACCCGGTAGTGGAATACATAATACAGTCATACTTCTCCAAAAGAAAGCTGTAAGAGGACAGAATTATTTATTTTTCTTGCTGAAATTTTCATTGATCATAAGAGACGGCCTTATTAATAATTATCAAACTGAACATAACTCTGTATTTTGTAAATTCACTAATATGACCTGGATCTGCTGTTATTTTGGGTAATTAATCACAGAATTATTGACTCCGTGATCAAATCGTATGTCTTGATAACGGGCGAATATTCAAACATAAGCCGAACGGTATCATTGACATATAAGCTACATAATTTAGCAGCTACAGTTCTGTTGACGCTATAACTTTTCCTCTAATACTAATACACAGTCACAGAGGTTGGTAGCCCTAATCACGCTATAATAATGTGTAAGTACATAGTACGTTAATTATTTTAAACATAAAGTAATAAGTTGGAAGAACGGTTCGTTATAGGTCATTCACGATGAACTGAGCACTGGGACATTCTTTTTAGATGTATTTTGAACTTATTCGTATATTTACACGAAACAAAAATATTAACATTGTCACGTATATTATTTTTAATTTATGGTATTTATATTAAATGTGACGGAAATATTCAAATTAACGGAAAATAAATGTAAGGAAGGATGTCCAAGTGTTTATTTTTTCGTAAATGGCCTACAACAAATAATACACATATTTTATATGTATATATATATGTATATACATAAATGCATACATGCATACATACATTCATTCATTCATACATACATACTTATAAACATACATACACACACATGAAAATCACATACACACGTATTGCATTTGCTAAATACGTTTGTGAAATGTTTCTATCTATCTACGTACACACTTCTTGGGCAAATAAAATTCTTATATATATATATATATATATATATATATATATATATATATATATGACATACGTTCTTTAGGAACCTTGCCATTGGTTCTACCAATTGCAGATAATAGATGCACATTCGTGCATTTTAATCAGCCAGTTATACATACGAATTTTCGCTGCACTCGTGAGTTGAGGTGCCACTATGTTCATAATGGATTTCTTAACATTTTAACTGGTGGCTTTTATTCTAATGGCATGAACGTGTGTATGAGTTCTATATGTCATATCACTCGAGTATCGACCCGCGTCGATAGGTATCTGCCCGCGACTGGTTGGTACAAGAGGGGTAGGCTACCGCTGACTATAGGACTGTCTGATGATTTAAATCCAGCGGTACTACGGAAATATTCTCAACATAAGGGATCCTAATAGGTATACATATATTGATCGATGTAAATTGACAGCTAGGTCCGTTATTTTATCAAGTGTGTCCCTGACCAGTACCACGTTATTATTACTTTATCAAACTCGGTAACGAGGCTTCATGTACAGGAATATGTGTCAACACAGGCTCGAGTATAATAACATATAACTAGAGATGGTGAAATTTCGCGAATTCAATGACCTGCATGTTAGAATCAAATATCCTATGCATATTCAAGCCCTGTATATTCGTTCATTGTTTGCTGTTCCACTGAGTAGCAGCTAGTGGACACATGGTCGGGACTTGAGTATGCATAGGATATTTGATTCTAACATGCAGGTCATTGAATTCGCGAAATTCCACCATCTCTACATATAACTTCAAAATTTTCGTTATAATAGGTGTTTGGGTAGTTAGTGTGTACTGTGCGAAAATCAAAGCTCGAATTAAAAATTTCTCAGTAAGACCGTAACTCTTCATATGTGTTTCTGCAAGAACGAAACAAACGTTGACCGGACACGAAGCAAGTCATTACATATTCGTTTGCAGACGTTTATATTCGGTTTGGCAGCTAGCAGTTGGTACGTGTGAAGCGAGGCAAGGTGAAGGCCTGTTGTTCTGGGAAGATGGTTCCCAGCCTACGACGTTCCCGCGTCACAAGCGGCTCTTGCCTCGTCATGGAGGTTGGGGACATGGTCTCTAGTCGTAAATAATTCCCTGTCGCTCCCAATCCATCGTGGCCGTGCATGATCCGCTCCACCTGTAATACCCGCGGCCACGCGGCGGTCCCGACACAGACCACGAATTATTGATCTCCACTCCCCCTTCCCCCATCAACCCTTCCCGGCCCGCTTACAGCCAAATCGATTTTTCCCGCCCCTACGGCCTTCAGAATTCATCATCTTTCAGAGTCTTGTTTGTTTATTATTCCATAAATTTTTCCCTATATTCTAACGTATTCCATCGCCCGCTCTTTAATTTCATGAACCAAAACTACATTTCAACTTCTCGTTTCTATATACGCTTAAGTCTACTCTGTGTGGAATCCTCTAAAAAACGTCGTATATTTGGTGAGGAACAAGGGGATAAGATACAAGAAGTTACCAGCATTTCTAACCGTTCACTTTCCTCAATGTTAAAGCAAATCAGTCCAAAATAACTATAAGGCTGCCTTTCAAAAAATTTCTTACATATTTTTAATAAATAGCTTGACATTCTCTTTCATAGTTAAGAGGCCGTTCCAGTGTTTCAGGCGCATGTATGCAACGCGCACTAACCCCATATAAATAAAGGCTAATAATACCTTCGCTATAGCAGTACAAGTATTACACATATGAACAATATCTTCGCGTTTTATGAAAGACACTGTCGTTTATATTTTCGCTGCGTTCGCCGAAGTCAAGTATAAAGAATAGTAGACTGTAAATTTTACAAAACTTTTTTTTTGTATTGGTTTTTTTGTGTAACCGTTTGATATACTAAATCTTGCAAAATGCCGCGAAAATAAGAACGACTGTGTCTTTGATAAAGCGCGAAGAAAATGCTGATATGTGTAATACTCTTACTGCTACAGTGAAGGTAATATTAGCCTTGATTTATAGGGCGTTAATGCGGGTTGCATACATGAGCCTGAAACATTGGACAGACCTCTTAATTATCTTCACCAATTTTGCTTGAATCGTTACAGTTGTTTCAAATACATGACGCAAAAACTTTATTTCCTCAGAAACATATCTTACAAAGTGCCGTCAGATGTGACTACGTGTTACATTTGATGCGTAAATTTAATATTTTTTTTAAAATTCTAATTACGGTTCAAGTTAAGTAGATATTTTAATCTGACATAAAATACGTACATTAAAAGTAAACTATTTAATCGTTTTCAAACACAGACACTTTAAGTTTCTCTTCTACGATATAATTTGCGTGAAATGCTTGGCAGAAAACAAAATTATTTTTTCTTAGCTATTACATAAAAACGTAATTTCTTCAATGGACACTAATATACGAAATGGTTTCCAGAAGAGTATATTTTTATTATGTTTACTATAGCTTATTCATACTCTCTGCATACAATATGATGATAAATATTATAAATTAACTTAAAATGCATGCCACAATTGTCAAAATATGTCTAATACGTTTGAAAACACATGTGCTAAACTGGTACCTTGTAGTATGAGTAAATAGTATAAATAATTTAATTAAAAAATTTGGTTAGTACCAATGTCGTTTTTTCCGCGACATGACAATGATCTTTATATATTCACATTGTGTTTTCTGCCGAAATTGAGGATTATAGTTATCTAAATTAAATCATTAGATAATATATTTAAATATAAAATTTGGGTTATTTTTTCTGTATAGCTCCCGAAAATTACGTAAAATATTTATTTTTGTAGATTAATTCATTTTTATTGGTTCATATACAGTACTATAGTAATAAATTCAAGTACTGATAAACTGTCAATTTGGTTCGAATCAGTAGTCCACGGTAGCTTGTCTAGGAATATGACTTTATTATTAACACTCAGTCCCATCTTTCAACTTGGTGAACCAACCATAATATCATACGCTTAGATTATGTGTGTGTGTATTGTATATATATATATATATATATATATATATATATATATATATATATACAATACACACACATATATATATTAATATATATGTACATACATACACACACATATATATATATTCATACATACATACACACACACATATATATAATATATATATATATATATATATATATATATATATATATATATATATATAATTGCGAAATACCACTCCCTCACTCACTGATTCATTCATTGACACCCAGCCCAAATCGCTGAACCTAGAACCATGAAATTTTAAATGTCGCTTTCCATTAGCCCATACGCACCAACTAAGTAGGATTATTCGAAATTCGATATTTAAGGGGGTGAAAAGGGTTGAAATAGTTTTCAAAGAATCTCTGATATATCATTAACTGGGAAAGCTATCATTATTTTCTTAACTTCAAAATATTGCCGAAACATATACATATTAGCAAATTTCTCGATTTTGCAAAATTCGAAAATCAAGGTGGTGAAAAGCCGTAAAAAGTATTTTTAATTTATCCTTGATTTTTATGAAACCCTTAAGATAGTGGGGTGATTTTTTCTTTAAAATGATGCATACGTAGATATCTAAAAAGTATTTTCAGGATTTTTCGATATTCTAACTCTTAATTCGTAAAAAAAAAAAAAAGTGTTTCCTATTAATCCTCCGTGTATACTGAACCAGCTGAAATATTGAAAAGGGTTTTGCTTTGAAATACAACTTACGTAAATATCTAAAAAATATATTCCAGGGTTTTTTCGAAATTCATCTCTGAAATCCGTTAAAAATAAAACTTGTTTCCAGTTAATAATATGTACCTCTTACACCCGTTGAGATATCGAAATGATTTTTTGATACGAATGAAGCTTATGTAAATATCTAAAAATTTTATTCGGATTTTATGAAATTCTAAAATTAAGGATGTTAAAAGCAGTAAAATGTTACAGTCTCCCGAAAAATGAGAATGACAATAAATAAATGATTAAAAAGTGTTTTATGCACATCCTATTAATAATTAAACCTCTTTTGACTATGATATGTAGGCCTACATACGAAAGAAGAATCACGGCATACCTTGAAACATTGGTTCTGGTAGGCCTATAAGTATGTGGTGTGGTGGATTTCGGGTTCGTATCACGTGTAAGAATTTTACTTACATTTATTGATTTGCGATGGGAGTTACTATGATTGTGGCGTAAAAATCTTTGTTTGAAACAGATTAAGGAGCACGTATGACGTACCAATATTTTTAACAGAGTTACTGTTTTCATTACACTACTCCACGAGGGCAATATGAGTAATACACTAATACACGCGAGCAAAGCTTTGGGCGCACTATATATATATATATAAAAGCTGCCTGGCCGTGGCTTGGTAAAACTGTAACTATAGCTTATCGTGTTAATGAGATATTGAGTACAGGGCAAAAAAAATACGACTTTTCATCCCCAAAGCATAGCGATACCTCTCCAGGTTTATGAGATATGGAGGACATCGAGAAAAAAACTTTTTCCCCCTTTTCACACCTTAGTAGGTGCCTACGTTGTAAGGTACGCCATCTTTAAATGTTCATACTTCAAATAGAAAATAAACTCTCCTGCCAGCTGCCACTAATTTGTGCGTATATAATACCGCAGCAGTTCCCAGTCGCCTTGCCTTACACGGGATTAGAAACCCAAAACATCGCACCAGTATTCCAAACACCTACGCCAAGATAGCCCGTTAGATTTATTTAAAAATTAGAAATATGTAATATAGAAACCCGTGACCAAAGATGTATTGTATACGTATCAATAGGGCGGAAAACAGTAATAACTTTTAAATTACTTCTCTGTGTTCATTCCTGCTTTGCGGGATTTCTGGAACATTTTACATCTTTCCACCTCCTAAATTGTCGTATTTTCAAAATACCTGAAATAGCTTCTTAGGTATTTACGTAAGCTTAATTCATTTTTAAAAAATATCTCGATATATCAACAGAGTTAAGAGATACAGAGGATAAATTGAAATCACGTTTTATTTCTTTAATGCTCTTAGAGGACGAATTTTAAAAAATCTTGAAACTACTTTTTAGGGATATGTGTAAGAGTCTTCTCAAGCAAATATCAGCTCAATATCTCAACGAGTTTAATAGTTATCCTGGATAGATTGAAAACTCATCTTAAGGCTTTTCACAGCCTTAGCTTTTAAATATAAAAAATATATAAACCAGGTAATACGCATTTTTGTAAGCTTCATTCTGAAGAAAAAATCATCTGGATCCATAAATGGATTTGAATGCTATCGAGGATTCATTGAATACACATTTTACCCCTTTTCGAATTTTGAAAAATTCCTTCTAGTGGGTACTTACGGCATAAGAGGGAAGTCACCCTATAAATTTCACGACGCTAAAGTCCAGCGGTTTAAGCTGTGCGGTGATGAGTATGTGATATAAATATATATGTATATAGTCTAACAGTTCCCGAAATATGTTGCAATGCTTATTTATTCATGTTGTCCTATCTTTAAAAATAGCGAATCTAAATTCAGAACCCGACATTTTAAATAGGAACTTTATTAAAACCAAGCGCCAGACGTGACTGAGAAAGTATAAAATCCAGTTGCAATTTAAAACATAAATACCTCGTGTGGTTGGAAAATTGTGTATTGTGTATTTACTGAAGGATTTCCGTTCACTGGGTTCAAACATTTTGAGCGAGAAAGTGGCACACACAGACACACCGTCGTACACACACACACACACACACACACACACACGCACACAGATAGGAAAGTGATCATTTAAATTTATCTTTCCTTCGGAAAGTATCGTAAAAATATAATACATTGCAAGCATGGCTGTTTTGATGGCAAGTTCATGAGTAAATACAATCAGTTCCAAACATTGTTCAGCTTGTAGGCATGTGCAACATTCTTTCAGAGAAACGCAATTTGTTTGTCTGAGCGTACCAGGGATGTTAAGGGTGTTCACGTGGCCAAAAATTCATCATTTTATGTTTGCATGACGTAGTTTTCGTTTTATAAACGTTACTTGTGACTACATTTTCAACGTGCAAACATTTTTAGGTCTCATTATTTTCCCATAACGGCATGTAAAAGTCAGAATTTTCAGGTTATGGGAACACAGGAATAACAAAAAGCAAGTGACTTAGCCGAATAAAAAAAATTACACAGAAATTAGATATAATGTACCGTATGCTAAAATATTAAAAAAACACACAACAAAGTCGTTTTGTCTTTTATAAAAATTACCGTAAATTAAGTAGGCTGAATTGTCATTAGTTTTAGCTTTTTTAAGTACAAAGTAATTTCATTGTGGGTTTTAAATATTTTATCATTTGGCTTATAATATATTATTTCAATGTATTCGGCTAAGTAATTAGGTTTTTGTTGTTCTTATGTTTCCATAACTTGCATATTCTGACTTTGACATTCCGTTATGGGAAAACAATGAGAACTAAAAAGTATGTTAGAAGTGGAAAATGTAGTGACAAGTAACGTCTATAAAGCACACAATATGCCGTCCAAATATAAAATGATGAAGTTTTTCCACGTGAACGCCATAAGAGTCATGGTTGGACACTCACCGCGTACAGCATGCCGCGCTGGTCGAAGTAGTCCGCGACGGGCATCACGTTCTTGTAGAAGTTGTTGAGCTCCATGCGCGCCAGACTGAGCACCACGTGACCCAGCTTAGCGCCGAACTCTATCTGCCGCTCCAGAACCTTCTGACGCCAGCTGACCAGGATCACGCCGTTCACAACCTGGATCTGTCCAACACAACAGCTATACTCTGTGCTCACGACTACGTCTCGGCAGCACAACAGTTGAGAGCTTGATTCACTTTCACTTAACGTTGCCGTCTGCCAAGGCCACTCAACGACGTACAAACATTCAACCTGTGGACGTTTATTCGAGAACTGCTCAACGTGCGTGCCTGATGTCGTCTTAAGAGTGCGTCGTAGATAAATAAACTCTGGAAACATCAATTGATTTCTAAGCTTTTTTCGAAGCCAATATGGATAAAATACTCAATGACAATCCTAGATAATGGTATTTGCCAACTTTATGAGTAAATATTTATCCAGAATTGCTAATTCGTTACGCGTGATCTCTTGCACCGCGGTTAAATGCACGAGGTTCCGGCGTCAGAGATTGTGCCTCAGAAGTTCGTAACACTGGAAACAATTTTGTCTAAAACGTTGGCTAAAACTATTGTCTAGGATTTCTACTGTTTCATTTTCGCAAATTGGCTTCAAGAAACCTACACTTATAGATAAATGCTTTTAGCATATGTACCAAGCCCTCTTAAGAATAGCACTCAAAGATCGGCACACACTCATTTCAGGACCTCCAATAGTATACAAGAATAATTCTCACGAAAGAGGCTAAAACAAGGTTCCATGATAGTTGTGGTGTTCTACATGAATATATTAAATTTGTTGGCTTTACTATTCATATAACACTATTTTTTTGTTTAAGTGATTGTCATGGAATATTACACGTATATAATAACAACAATCAAATATGTAAATAATACATTACCAAGGCTGTCCCTCACTGCAGTAGTAGAAGTTAAAAAAATAATTTTGATAAGTATTATTCTACCAAAAAAAAATTATTATGCAGATGGTTTTTAAAACTAACGTAATTTTTATGTCTATAGAATGAAAAGGCAATTATCATTAAGCACGAAATTGCCAGTTCGTTAACCCATGTCTACAGGAAAAATTTGTATCACCATGGTCAGAAGAAAACAAGAAAGTCCGGCTATGTAAACCGTATTTGCAAAGGCCACAATTTTTCTTTGTATCATTTCAGCTGCCACATAGGACTGAGTCGGACTGAGTTGGTCTTGTGAATGTGAGGTTGGTTTGTGCGTGTGTGTTTTTTAATGGAATAAGAAGGTAAGGAGAATACATTTTACATGTTACATTACCATGAATACTTAAAAAAATGTATTTAGATAAATTATTTATTAATTCTATTAAGCTTAGAATGGTATCTACAACGTATTTGTGTAGGTAATGAACAAAATCATATGGTTTCTACATTACCATTGCTAACATTGCCATGAACATGATATTCATTCAACCATAGTAATGTACTAAAACTGAAGTTTGATTTAGGCTACTAATCATAATGCATTTAGCATTGCTATTCACACAACGGTAATTTTTTTGTCAGAATTCTAGGAGCTGTTTTATTTTGAATAAAATCTATGAACCAATTCAGCCACTTTCGTGAGAATGACCCATACAGGGTAATTTATCGCAGTCGAAAATTGCGAAAATTGATGGTTTTGCGGCAATTTTTAGGAATAAAATTCATAGTGCAGAGGGAACCGAGGTTGCGCAGTGGCTGGAGCACTCGCCTCCCATCAAGGCGGCCCGGGTGCGCTTCTCGGCGGGGTTGGCGGGTTTTCTCGGGGATGTCCCGTTTTCCTTGCGTGTATATACCTTTATCTTTATTATTACGTTACAAAATGATAGTGTCACCCCTGAATGTCTCATAGAAGCGAGCTATCGGCGAGAAGACTGCACACCAGTTCAGTGGCTTGATGTAGGGGCTACAGTTAGGCGCGATGCGCGTGTTGTGACGTCCTTATAGCTTCCGCTCTTATAGGCCTCGCAATATACTTCCATATAAGTGATCACCTTAAAGAGGAGGTAAAGTCGCTATTTTAGGTTTAAAGTGTGTATTTTTCACCATAATTCTTTTATCTGACCCATTTATGAAAATTTAACTTCCTTAGAGCAAAATATGTCCTGATGGAATTTCTGGTGACACAAGCAATTTTATGCTAGTTCTGTTACGGCATTTTAAACAGTTCAGAGTAATTAGTGAATATTCAACTCCAGATGTTGAATAAGTGAGGTCTTTAGCGCTGGTTAGGGGTGACATGATGAATGGGCAGGGGTAACGGGAGATCTTCGAGGAAACCCGCATCGTCTGGCACTATTCCCACATGCGATAATCCGGGCACCGACCCCGCCGGGAATTGAGCACGGATCGCCTTGGCGGGAGGCGAGAGGTCTGACCCCTCGGCCACAGCGGCCCAACTCCAGATGTTTCTCTGTGACAAACTGAAGTGTTTTGTTGGATATACTTCATTCCTAGCGACAACCCACACTTACATAACAGGACTAATAACGAGGAAATGTGCAACAAAAATATAATAAATAAAAACGAAGAAACAAATCAGGGAAACCAGAAATTATTGTAGTCAACAGACATACAAATAATTCCGAAATAGGAATATAGTTGGTTCATACAGAACGGAAAACCGAAAAACGACAAAAGAAGAAAAAACAGGCAAAGACCAAACTAGGAGCAACAATGACGGACAAATTATACAAAAAATATTGAGATACTTAACCAATACGATACATACGTTCAAATATACAACCACTTTCCACCTACGCACGTACATAGACCTACACAGTTAGGTGCAAAAATTTGTATGTTATATAAAGACCAAACCAGGAGTGACTCATAACGTCATACTGTTTTAATAAATATTTATGAACTGCGGACAGTAATTATGGTGTTTTACACAATAAACAAAATTTTACAATTTCCGTTCTTTGCTGGAAACTATTGCGACTGCATGTTTTTTCACACCGAAATAACAGCACATGCAAGCGTTGAACTGGGTGTCAGATATAGCCTATCACAACATTTCAAACCTCGCAGCCTCGGTAGCGCAGTAGGCAGCGCGTAAGTCTCATAATCTTAAGGTCGTGAGTTCGATCCTCACCCGGTGCACAGTATTTTATACTTCTCCAGTCACTATATATTCTCTTGCGAATGACAATAAAATCAAGAAAATTTTTGAAAACGTACCTTTAAAACTAAAACATTGTGTGACCTGAAGGCAGCGAGTAGTATTTTAATGAAAGAAAATTAATCAAACTATTAGTTAAAAATTTGTCCTATTGAAAATTTCCCTTTTTGTAAAAAATTCAACTATCGCCAACATAAAACTTAGATTGAAAATTTAAATATTGACACATTAAAATAAATCCCTTAAAAATATTTTGAATTTATTGTTGGCCCTTAAATGCGTCGGAGGACCGCTAAATAATCAAACTAAGCAGATTAAATTAGCTAACTTCAAACAAAATAAGTAACTGTAACAAAATCTAAATATGTTGTGTGTACAAGTGTGACACTCCAAAAGATTCGCTCAAATCTTAAAATACATTTAAATTTAATTGTTTAATTGATACGTCATGTTTTGTATTTGGTCTCGTTTTGCTCTGTTCTGATTCAATGTCGTTAATTTTAAGTACCTATATAAGGTGTTTACTTAGCGATCCTCCGGCTAATTTTTAAAGGTCAACAATAATTTGAAGCTAGTATTTTTTACAATTTAAGAGAACTTTTTATGTCAGGGTATTTTAAAATTTAATTGAAGTTTTATTTGTAGATTTTAAAATTTTTATCTACAATTATTGTAAATGCCAAACTGAATACAGCAACAGGGTATTATTTATACAGTTTAAAAAGTATTGAAGTATTTGTTGTCATATAAGACTGATTAATATTAAAATACACAGTTAATATTGTTATTATTAGTACACTTAATGAGATTTTAACGGACGATTTTTCTACAGCTTAAAATATAAATAAACAGCTCAATATGATTAAAGTTTTATGAACAACAATAGTTGCAGTGTTAAATATCAACGTTCTGAAATTCATCCATTACAACACGTGATAAACACTTGGTTGCGAGAAACAACAATACCGAACTAAAAAACTTCGCGCATATGCGCTGCGTCAATTCCAGGTTACCATATAACTGCAGGACCATCGAATTTATATATATGTACCAAAATTCAAGTTCATTGAATAATTAAAACAAAAAAGTTTAAAAATATGCAATTAGAAGTCAATGAAATTCTCACACCAATTCGAAAAAAAAAAAGCTCATAAATCTTGAAAAGCATTGAAATCGATCCATCCGTTTGGGAGCTACGAAGACACAGACATGGCCGTTAAACTTATCACACCCATCCTTTTTCGTTAGGAAAGGAGTTGGGGGGGGGGGGTGAGGCTTCAAAACGCTTTCATGTCTGATGGCATGTCAGTGACAACAAGCTACTGTCTTATTTTCATTTTATTTGTGTTTGCTGTTTATTATTTATAAGCATGGGGTCATAGCTGGCGCAGTGGTTAGAGTACTCGCCTCCTAGTGATGAATCAGGGACTAAAAAAAATTGTAAATTTCTGTTATAATAAATGAATTATTCTGAGCAGTCAAAAAATAACGTTATTTATTTTTTCTTTTTAGTACATATTTGAAGAGTAGATTTTGTGAAGTCGCGGTTATTTTTGTTTAAAATTTTTTTTAAGAAATGTAGTTTTCCAATGTAATTTTCCAATCGCAAATTTCTCCCTTACTATTCACGTCAGCCAACAACTTTCATTACATAACTTTACGTTTTTTTTACAAAGAATAATAATGCAAAGTTTGTAACATATTTTCGTGATATATATATATATATGACAAACGCTGGCAAGATGATTCCTTAGGAAAAATAAAAGACGAAAAAGTAGAAACCACTTTTCCCGAAAGTGATTTTTAAGGGAGACAATGCACCCCCAAAAGTCAGATTTTTAAATGATATAAATTAAATATTTTAGAAACTAATTGCGATTAAGCGACAAATAGGCGAATAGTGTTTTGTATAATGGAGATCATTCACCTCAGGAAATGTGATTGTAAAGATCAGACCCCTTCATTGTGGAAATAAGGGTTGCCATCCTCCGTTTGTATGAAACTTAGTAACGAACACTTGTAAGAGATTTATGTTATGTATTTATTAATCAGCACGTTACAATTAACTAAAAATGTTGTCTTGTCCGAACACTCTCAGGTCATCCGTTTGCGAGAAATACGTAGTGACATTATTCAAACAGAAACTAAGGAGTGTGGCCTGACAGGTAGGCAATCCACTACACTCGGGACGTGTAACTGTGATGAAAGACGGACACTGCATTTCTATTATTTACCAATGTACGCGACACTATACACATTAAAATTACAGTGGGTGCTATCTGTGTTACAAAATGAAGTTATGGGCGTAGTTTCTAAAATGTCTCATCTCGTATCACGTACACGTTTTATTGCATTTGTTCAACGTAAAACATCAGACTTGGCTGGAGAATCACCAGAAAACTCCACCCGCACACTCCTTATTAAAATTTTAAACAAATCATACGTGCAACGTAAGGTATACGAGGTTTCGTAAGGTGGTGGGGCCACTTTGAAGTGTAAGCCTAAACCTGTGTTTATTGTAAACATTGCAGAAAGTATTTGACGTGGAACAGTGACATGTATGACCATGTGTAATTGCACGATTATGTACTACCTCTGCGATTCCCGTCGCTGCCATTACAAGTTAACATAGTCGAACAAATAAGGATTGCAAATCTGATGTTGCATAAACCTTCGTGATGCTGAAGCCTAATTGGTAATGGATTATTGATCAGCACAGTAACTATGCATACATAATTTGTCGTGTGTCACCCCTCTAAACGTTGCCGTTCGCGAGGTATGTGCGTAATGGTTGCAATTTATACACCTGGCATGGAAGCATCACACATCACGTTCAACGTAATCGGGCCGGGCATGGACTCTCATAACACCTGTGGCAGGTCCACAAATGCATTGAGAAGGCATGGTGTGATGTTAATGGATGCTGTATTTGTTACATAAGAACAAACTCGTAGAGCCACGATGTTATGGCGAAACGATTTATACGCCATTTGGTTTCAACGCCTTATGTGCACATCGGCAGCTCTGCGTCATGGTTATTAGCAGTGTGTCTTTGTTCAAACACGTATCCCATTTGACTGCACCAATCTGAAGACGGTTATTGTGACACCACACGTCTGTAATTCGCCAGTGGAACCCTACGACAAGTAGAGTTAAAACATCCAGTCACTGACCTTGAAGACTTTTGGGGGCGCATAACTCCCTTAATAATCACTTTCGGGAAAAGTGGTTCTTACATTTTCGTCTTATTTTTTTCCTAAGGGATTATCTGCTAGCGTTTGTCGGCGTTATTCAGACTCATCCTGTATATACTATGCTATTGTTCTGATTTATGGGTTCGACAACTGCGAGTCGTGCCGAATGTAATTTAACATGTAAATCCCTATCCTTGCTCTTGCTACGACACCGGGCAGGCAGCGCCCTTAAGGAAGGCGTAAGAAAAACAGTAAGTAACATCATGCACTTTATATTCAAAGACTTGAAAGAGTAAATAGATGCTCTGTAATCACGGATAGAAGTATGTACATTATTTTTAGGAATCAGGGTTTTTTTGCGCCACTTTCCATAGGTTCTCACGTGATTTTATTTGGAGCTATGAAACCATTAGCGCACACTGTGTCAGTAGAGGGGTGCATTACCTCACCTGGTAAGTTATTCAGGAAAACACTGTTTCGGTTCACGGTACGGTCGTACTGATTTTGGATTTACAGAATTCAAATGTTGGGATGTTCTTTAACCATATGACACGGCTGATTCCTCCCTAAGGGTCTGTACACAGTTGATTACTTTAACATTTTACTTTACGTTTCTGTTACTTTAAGTATTTTGTCAATACACAATAAAAACGTAAAGTTAAAGTAACGACAGTTGAAAACGATTTGAGGATCTGTTTTTGAAACTAAGTAATAGTGATATAAATAATTATATATTTTGCCGTAAAAGCATATCACGTAGATATTCCAAAAAGAAGCTCGGTTGTTAAAATTTTTTTAATTTATGATAATACTTTTCATAACAGAAGCGACACTATCTATTGACGAAACTTACTCTTTTTTACAATACTTCTGAAATGCTATTTACAAGGTTTCCCGAATACATTTTTAGAGGTACCTGTTACATTTTTCATGAAATCCAAGCGCTAGAGAATAAAACGATGCTCAGAAATAAAAATTTTTCATTATAACATACATAATCAGCTGTTCTTTGCAAACGGCCATCTTGACTTAGACTTCTGGGTTTTCAGTTTATCGGAAACGTAAAGTCAAGTCTGCTTGACTTTACGTATTGCGACGCCATTGTGTACGACCCCGTAAGAAGCTATGCATTGAAAGCTATCGTAAAGTCAAATGTTCAAGTCAAATGCTAAAGTTTTCAATTTTTAGAGGCCTTTACTCCCTCCCTGATTTCTGTCTGCCCGAGCTAGTGGTTACGTCTATAATGACCGCGATATTGACGAGATAATTAGTCCTAGCTACATGTCTTTCTGACTTGGTTACATAAAGTGGCACGAAACATAGTATAAACACTTAATATAACCAAAACGACAAAACGCAAAATTAAACGCATCGTGTTCAAAATATCGAACAGAAGAGCACGAAACCAAAATAAGATAAATATAAATTCTATAACGCGAAGAAAATTCGTAAGACATATGTCGTTGCGTTTAGGAAATGATTTAATAAAAGTATAAAATAAGTATGTTTTTAATTTGAATTCCAGCCATCACGAAAGCTTGAATTGCTTCTAGGCTTTTAGACATAACGTGGTCATGTAACCGAGTAAACTCACCTAACTCCAGCGAGGTTTATCTCCGAGACACTATCGCTCTCCAGTTGGCGTGTCCTGCTGACCGCCTCGAGGTCAAGGACAATGTGTGTGTACCTTCGTGACGTCGTCTCGCAGCCATCGCTGATATGCGACGACACACTGCCCTCATCCAGTTAAAGGTCGAGGGGATGTAGAGAAGGGAACGATGCCATCTGTGATGAGCCTTAAGCTTGACCACTTCAGTAATCAACACGTCAGACTCGCATTCGGCGGGAATCGGGATCGAATCCCGGCTCTGGCCGTTCTGATTTCGGTTTTATGTGGTTTCTCAAAATCGCTTCAGGCAAATGCTGGGAAGGTTTCTTCACATGCCATAACCGACTCCTTTCTTAGTTCTTATCCGAATGTACAATTGTGTGTGCCCGCCGTCTCTAATCGTACGCCCAATACAATACCAACGTAATTTTAAAAAAATCGACTTTTTTGAGTTGTGTATGTGGTGAAATAGAGGATAGTTTTTCTACCTAAAGCAATTCTAAAATAACAAAGAAAATAATTTCAAACATTAAAAATATATTTGTTTTTAAGCATATTTGTCCAGTAACAGTAATTATTGGTGCAAAACTAACATTTCTGCTATTTATGTTGCATGAAGATAAACAACAGAAGTTATGTTTCAGTGCAATACCAACATATTTTTAGTGTAGTGATTATATTACAATGTAATCATCCAAATATCGAAAGTATGTATGTAGGTACAACAGTATTTATTTCAAAATGAAATATTTTGAGTTATGCTGGCATTGCACTAGGGGTGCGTAATGACCTCGCTGTCGACAAGACGTAAAGCCCAATAAATTTTTTAAAAATTACTGATGTCCCCAGAACTCTCAGACTACCAAACAATACCATGGAACTGTCAGCAAGAGTGTTTAACCTATAGGCTATTTACTTGTGTTTCTACAGCGAATATAGAAACACACATCTGGACAGTGACGTGCTGACTGATTTCGTTCGTGAAATAACCGTCCGCACCACTATTGTATGGTGGTGTTTTTTATACTAGGAAAAACGAGTACTAGTAAGTTCGATTAAGTGCGCGACGCGTGACCACAAGGGGTGTAAACAATGTAATGGTAACATTTCTCATTGTCAATCCGACACTAATATACAGTGAAGGTATTTCGATAACTACTAACCTACATCAGCTAAAATCGAGAACAACTAGACTGTGTTGTTTAAAGTGCTAATATTCAAACCCGTAATTAAACGGCTTTGGTTTATACTAAAACATGTACAAAAAGTTATAAGCAGGCACTAATATCAGAATTAGGTATTTAAATAAATCAACTCGTTGAGTACCGTTCCTTTCCTTAAAAATTTTAAAACATGAATTTAGATATAAAAGTTATACGTTTAACACAAATTTGAGCCCTCCAAGGCAACTCGTTTGACTATGATTTATGCCAAACTTCTTATCCACCTAATATACTTCAGTGAGGTTTTAAATGCCACACATCAAGCATGGGAAGAATTTCTATAGGTTCCTATATTGTCTGGGAAAAGGAAGAATGCCCATCAAGGAAAGTATTGCAATTATGATCATATTAATGTTAAAATAGTGACAATAAATCAAGTTCAGTTGCTAGAACTATCTGAGCTGTTACTACAACAATCTGTGTAGAAGGAGCATATCACTTTCTTTCTTCTACAGAATATATTGTTATTTCTACAGACTATAAAGTTGTAGGAACAGTCAAGATAGTACCGACAAGTAAACTGGATTGTTATTCCTATTTTAACAGAAGTATCATATCTATGAGAACACTTTTCTTTCAGTGTGTGTGTATTTGATTCAGCCGCTGTCAGAAGATCGCCACTTGTGTGATACGGGTGCCAACAGCAAGGACTTAACTTTCAGGAGCACAATAATGCCGTACTGTAGTTTACTCCGATCCG
The DNA here is from genome assembly GCA_003012365.1 of Medauroidea extradentata. Taxonomy (NCBI): domain Eukaryota; kingdom Metazoa; phylum Arthropoda; class Insecta; order Phasmatodea; family Phasmatidae; genus Medauroidea; species Medauroidea extradentata. The sequence goes on along the minus strand of PNEQ01117542.1, from coordinate 42,571 downwards.
AGGCAATCTATCCTAAATAAGATTGAAATGGTGCCCAGCATAACTGCATAACTTAATAAGAAATCCATCCATTATTACGATATGATTATAAAAGTTGCTGAAACATTTCATTACATTAAAGTCGTATTTATCTAAATCATTACTGGTTTACATTGGATTTTTAGGAATTGTTGTTAGTCTTATTTGTGTTTAAAGTATAGTAGTGTTGAATTTAAATAAGGCATTTTTTGGTTAGAATGGAAATAATAAAAATATCTCACAAAACTAATAATTTTAACTAGGCGAGGAAACCAATTGAAAAAAAAAAAATTGAAAATGGCAAATGAAAACCATTGAATTGTCAAAACAAAGAGACACTGCGAAGAAATAAGATAAAAAAAGTATTTATTAAAAAAATCTGCAGCCGAAAATAATACATACAAAAATGAGACAAAAATACAAAAAAAAAAAAAAAAAAAATAGACTCTCGAGCTTCAATTGAAGGCACGAACAAACATCAACTTCCAAAACGTTATGCTGTTTTGTATCTAGTCTTGTTTGCTAGTAATTTGTTTTGTCTTTTGGTATTTTACAACCGTTGTTCTGTGTTCTTATTCTGTCTTCTTCGTACTGGATCGTTTGTTACGATCCTTCTGTTGCGTTCTTTTATCTATTCAAGGATTTTATTTGTAATGTTTTGCGATAATCCAACGATGCCGTTATTTGCATACTTTCTTTTAATAAAGTATGACGAGTGGGTTATCTTCGTTAAGAGATAATGTTTTTTGTTGGTTTTTGATTTAATTATATATCAGTGTTCTGTATTCTGCGGAGAACAGCGTAAATGCTGCAAAATAGCGTATACGCCAATTAATATTAACATTTAACATGTATCGTGACGTCCAGGTTGTTCAACAATGACCTATAGTCCACCACCTCGGCTGATATAACAATAGCAGCAAAGATATTGCTACAAAATTTTATGATTAACATTTTACGTAATTCTTTTAATTGTTTTATTATGATAAACACTAGATAGTATTTATATTTGCTGTCAGGAAACATTGCTATTCGATATACTGTTTCAGTATGAAAACACACAAAGTACTTATGGTATTAAACATATCAGAAGTCACTGCTGTGTAATATGGCGGACGTGACGGAAAGACTGAAGCGCGTCATTTGACCTAAAATCTATTTAGCCTAAAATTAATTTGGCCTATAATGACTTGCTCTAAAATTCAATTGGCGTAAACCCCACTTGGCCTAAATTGCACTAGACCTAAAATCGCTCGGCAACGCAATTTTCAACGCTGGTGAGAGGTGATATGAGGTGAGTATGGCATAATGCTGAAATGAAGAAGCAAAGGAAGCGGGAGATGCCCGAGAAAACCCGCCGACAAACGGCATTGTCCGGCACGATTCTCACATGCGAAAATCCTGTTCGACCCGCCGGAAATTGAACTCGGACTATTCGCTTAAAATACGTTACAGTATGTTCGTAAATACGTTTTTTTTTTTCGAAACCATTCCACATGGTTCCATTGTGTGAATGCACGAAAAGAAAATACACTTCAAAATATGACGGAAAGGTAAAGCATTGCATCAATTGCAAAACCTTTTTCGAGCACCTCAAAATCGCTGTAAAAAGAGATTTTTCAACATGTTATGTCCCTAAAACTACTTACGGAATTCGTGAGAAACTATTCTAGAAACATGCTGTGGACTGTGCTTAAAATGTCCCCCAGTAAAAGATTGGGTCACCACTGTAGGTGTCAGGTTAGGGATCTATAGGTCGTTCGGAATAAAGTGAGCCATTACTGCACTTAATTCAACATAATCAATAGTTACCTTAAGACTTGTATGGTTGGCAGTGATTTGCTGAATCTAGTTCCGCGTATTTTCGTATTAAAATACAACCATACAGAAATAAATCAACTAAGTCATCAACGTATTTATACCTTATATCATTAATAAATTTTTTTATCGAACCAAATACAATATGTTACAAAAAGGTACGGCCAAACTTTCAGGAAACATTCCACACACACAAAGAAAGAAAATATGTGCTATGGACATATGTCAGGAAACGCTTAATTGCCATGGTAGAGCTTAATTCCTTACATCTCGTTTCCATGCGGCGGAGGGTAGATGCATGTATCTTCGCTCACGGAAGTCATTTTGAACATTTCATTTAAGAACGTGTGTTACGTAATGTTGGTACTGTCTGTTTCTGTGTGCTTCCAGTCCATCATTTCATGTGAATTGAAGAGACGCAATGCAGTAACGATTACCTTCCGTCACGTCGCCCACCTGGCGGTGATGCTAGGAAGTAACGTACATTCTAACCAAACATTCCATTGGGTAATTGTAACAGTGTCTGTACGAAATGTATTTTACGATGACATGTAACGAGAGGTAATGGAAGGGGCTCCACCATGGACATTACGCGTTTCCGGACATATGTCCATATCATATATTTTCTTTCTTTGTGTGTGTGGAATGTTTCCTGAAAGTTTGGCCGTACCTTTTTGTAACACCCTGTAGGTTCCTACCGACTGTACAATTTATCTTACACGCGCAAACATCAAGTGACGTGTCCAGAGAGGTTAGGCATTTCCTGTCGTTAGTCGTTACGCGCGGAAAGATACGAATTGGCTAAAAATAGAAATTTAGCAGGGCTTTTATGAGTGCTCACTTTATTCCGAACAGCCTTTACCATACTACCGCACGCCGTTTCAGTGTCTTTCAGTAGAGGCGATACCGCACCAGATGAGCCGGTCAACATTGCCCTAGGCGCCGTGCCTCACTCACGCAAACACACGCCCCAGCCTAGTGTCAACGGCCCACGTGGACGTGAAGGGTCAGACAAATACCAAAACCTTCCGAGCGTTCGCACTGTCGAAGAAATATGAGCTGCCACCTTGGAATAGATTAAGTACGCATAGTTATCTTCCGACACATCCCAGTTCGACAATCGCTATCGTGCGTTGTTAGTGGCAACAAAGCCTAGCTATCGAAGTAAACACGGTCGAAACAACGTTGGCGACTGATAAAGTTAAGTTTCGATAAGTGTTACAAAACTGGAGTTCGTTAAACATATGAATCTACCGCCAACTCAGGTGTTATTTTCTGTACTGTCCAAAATATTCCTGGCACTTTTGGGAGCTCTTGTGCGAATGGAAGTGTCAGTTTCAGTTTTTGGCCATTTATTAAGTGTAAAACTTTATCTGACAAATGTATAAAGGCGTATATTGCAAGACGACTGCAATATATTATTATTATTATCAGAGAGGAATACTTACTGTCGTAAATAATTGACGGACGTATGCCGTCGTCTTCGCGTCTTCGCAGTTCGAAACCAAAAACCGAAATGCTCTCTCTCTCTCGCTCTCACTCTCTCTTTTTCTATTGTGTTTTCTGGCCACTCTCAAACTTTGTGACCGGAAATTTATAACCTATTAATTTATTTAACTAAATGTTACAATCTCATTACTCGAAGTGTAATGTACGCTTTCTTCCTCAAATATAAAAGTAAAAAAAAAAAAATGGTTTCTGTTCTGGGTATGGTAATTGGTAAATTAATGTGTAGCAAGTTCCAATATTTTAAATTGTTTATAGGTCGTTCGGGATAAAGTAAGCGCTCACTAGCTATTACTGCATTGCATTTAACATTCATTAACGACAGTTGAATTCTCCTTATATGTTTGGTAGCGAATTGCCGAATGTACCTCCGTGCATTTTCCTATTTAAAGACAGCAATACTCAAAACCGACTGAATTGACAATATTTGTGTTTTATATAATTAACAAACGATTTTTATCAAACTGTATAGGTTCCTCCAGACTGAGCAATTTACCTTACACCCGCAAACATCAAGTGACGTGTCCAGAGAGGTTAGACATTTCCTGTCGTTAGCCATGATGTGCAGAGAGATACTAATTGGCTGAAAATAGAAATTTAGCAGGGATTCTTAGTTACTGTTTAACCAGTCTGTAAGTACATATATAGTTGTTATAATTGCAGCGCAGCTTGTGCCGACAAGACTAAAGCTGGCCTGTCGAAACTGCTCAAGTAGTAGTAGGTGACGTGGTATCCATGCCGATCCCGCCGGCCACGTGTCCATGCAGCCGAGACGCGGGCGCTGGGCCGCTCGATGTGTGGTTACTAGGCGACACCCTGGCCAACAAAACACGTCGGTAAAAAAAATAAAAATAACAGCCGGCGCGGCGGGGCGCTGCTGCTCGTCCGGTGACAAGAGACGGCGCGTTGCGAGCATTAGCGGACGTGAGCGGCGTCGTCGTGTATCGACTGTCGTCTACGTGGCGTGGTTTGTCCCGACCTCGCCCACACACACTCCGCGCTTAGCGTATATTAGCACACCTAGCGTCAGTCTAGCCTCGTGCTTGCCTTGCTTACATCAGTGTATAGTGGTCTCGCTGTATCTGTACCCTCATTATCTACGGCTACATATACATACATATTTACACACATACATATACACAGCCACACACGAAGGGTGCGTCAGAACGGAATGTATTAATTTTGCGCATTGATGCCTTGTGAAAAAGTAGGTCAAAAATGCGTTCCAAAATTTTCTTTTTCGTTAAGTGAATTATAGAAGGAATAATTCTGCCCCGAAAATAGACTTAAAAAAAAAATTCCTTAAAAATTTTAAAATGTCCATTCACATTAAGAAACAGCACTCAGAACAGTGGCAAAGCAATAAAACACCAAGTATTTTTTTTATTCCTCTTAAATAATTTGAATTTTTAAGTCGATTTTCAGAGTAGAATTACTCCCTCTATAAAATACTTTAAGGACAAATTAAAAAGAAAATGTAATGTACTGTTACATAAGCTATAACCAGGCAAAATTAATACTGTTGCGTGTTGGCAGGGCAGCAGGCATGTTACATCATGCTGGGTGGTCAGCTCTGTGAGTCAACCAGAGATGTCATGGGTTTTCTCATCTATGTCGCAACTCCCGAGAGACGTCATTGTGATTCCCCAATGACGCCAGTACGAATACGTGACTATCAACAGTCACGAGTGAGGTGGTGTCTATTTTTAGAACTGTGATCATCATATTGCATCACCGTTTGACGTCACTAAAGGGGCCATATAAAAGCCTCGGTACTGCGCAACATGAGTCAGTCTAGTATTGCAGAGTCTTGTGCGGAGTCGGAAGGTGATAGTCTTGTGGAGTTTTAGTAGTGAGTCATGAATATGAAGTGAGACCGAGAGTAATGTGAGGCAGCGCCCTTAGGGGCGGCGTTGCCACCGGGACGACGATGGACGTCCTGAGAAGTGACGGGCCGAGAGAAGACGCTGACAGCGGCGCAGAATTGAGGACCCAGCGCCATGGGGGCTGTAACACGACGGCGTCGAGGCTGATGTAACATCGACGGAGCTGACGAGGTGTGGCGTCTTGAGGATGCCAACACGGCGGCGGTAGTCGGTGTCGAGTCTGAGTAACATCGGCGCCCTGCAGAAGGGACAGACAACACTAAGGTGTTGTGTGTCGGCACGACTGAGCTGACGAGGTATGGCGTCTCGAGGATGGCATCACGACGGCAGTGGTCGGTGTCGAGGCTGTGTGACGCCAGCGGGCTGCAGGAAGGATGAACAACACTTGTGGTGTTGTGTTGGAGTGCTGCAGAGGTGGCGAGCTGTGGAGAACAACACTGACGGTGTTGTGTCGAGGAGGGCAGTAACTGGTGACTTGAGGAGACTGTCTACCTGGTGATTCAAGAGAAGAAGTGCTTCGAGAGTTCGCTATTGGTTCTGCTCGGAGGAGGTACTAAGCTTGTGCAGAGAGGCTGGTGAGGGCATCTTGGTGATCAGGAAGACATCTTGGTGATGTCAGGAAGACGTCTTGGTGACGTCGGAGTCTACTACGAGGCTACAGGCACATACCTTCGGAGCAGTACTGGGTGAGACAAGAGGAATTCTGCTGCGGGTCGACAGGTGAAGAAGAGGTGTGCGACGGGAGTCGAACAGAAGACTTCAAGAGTGAAGACAGAGATGCACTCTGGGTGCTGCCCTGTACATGGTGAGCCATCCTCCCTTAGGACTGTTAAGGTTGTACATTGCCATTATTTGAGAGAAACTGTTGATTGACTGAACTTTTATTGTGATTTGTAGTCTTTAATTGATTAATCGTAAATATTCTGGTGGTTTAATTGTCAAAGTTAACTAACGTTCTGTGGAACAGTACTAATTGTGTGCATAACTAATTGTTATGTGAGAGTTATAGTTGATTACTGTTTTGTGTATTTCGTAGCTTTGTGAGCTATTAAATCCAGTACTTAATTTAACTCCTTTATTTATAATTATAAGACCTCTATCCCAAAAGAACTCATGGGTATTGCCCACATGAAAAGTTTGTGCTCCTCAAACTTTTAACAATACATTCCTGCCAGTAAATATTTATTGACATTTATTGCATATCGTCATTAAAAATGCCCTATAAGAAAACCTAAAAATATTAGATGCTCTTAAGAAAAAAAAAAATCGTAAACATGATTTTCCTTTTGTGATAACAACCACTACAGTGAAATTTCGTACAACTCAGAATGTTTGTTTTGCTACAGTTTCGCAAAAAAAAAAAACTACATTGAAAATTTTGCTGAATGCATAAAATGCAATATTTTGAATTCAAATAAAGGTAATTATTTCTTGATGAAAATGTCTAAAAACTAAAACATCGAAGGGCACGAAGTTATACCTGTTGTGATAAATTTTTTATATATTTTTTTAACTCTTTGAAAATTGGTTGTTTAGTATGACCAATACACATTCAATCGACGTGAGCAGTAATAAACTTTTATTTACATCATCGGCAGTTATTAAATTAACTTATAATAATATCACAAATATTTTTCAATTAAAAAACGTAAGTTAGATGGACAATTTGCCAAGTGCACCTAAGATTTTGATCTCGACCCGTAAATAAGTGAGAATTTCACACACAGTGGTAGTATGGAACATTTGTACATTTGAAGATGAATGCTGAAATGAATGCTATGGAATCATAAAACTGTATACATGTTTATTAAAATAAACTGTCATGTATCTTAAACTTTCAGAATTTTTCTTGTTCCAGTATTTTTGTCAACCATTAAACTAAAATTACTACAGCGATTTTTGTTTTGCATAGTAGTTATTGTACTTATTCTAAACGAATTTAATTAAACAAACACTCTAAATATTTAATAAGAGTTACATCACAAAGGCATGCTTTCTGTAATCATTAAGTTATTTTTACATACGTCAAATTAGTAGTATCGTTTAACACGTAGGATTCATAATGAGTCAAGTCATAATGAAGCAAAACTCAATGCCCAATGTGATATTTAAATAACTTGGAAATGTCTGCTAATCAATAATACATCGGATTTATCTTGCTGTAATGCCTTTATGTATGTATATGTAAGCAAACCAATTAATTCCTTTCTCTCCGGTGTAGCTTAGCCAATTATATTATTACATTGAAATTGTGCACCAAGAATATACCATTGAAACAAAAGCCATTTTGTTTTGTATTGAGGTTGCACAGACAAAAGAAATATGTGATCATGATATAATTACATCAGAAAAATGTTATGCTCGCATGCCTTCAGGTGAAAGGCACTCTCAGTACATGAGAGACTGTCTGATCCCTAGCGTCTATAATGTGGACGTGGCCTTAGCTAACTCCGCATGTGATCCTGCCACTACTTGCTCACACCGTCTGCACATTATACTTAAATCATGAACACTTCAACTTGGAGGAAAATTACGTCGCACCTTGTCTTATAAATGTCCGGCAGGTTATGAATCGGGGATGTCTAAACTGCAAACGAAAATTTTTCAGTATGTGTATCAACCATCCTTTGGTGACCGGAGTTGTGTGCCGATGCACGGAATCTTGCTGTGGAATTTTTCATCGGCCTCGAGTATACTTGTTGCACTTTTAAGTGTAAGCGAAGATCATAATTAGTTAAGCTGCTAGCGTATGATTGAGGAACCATCGGTAGCAGATTCCCCTTCTAGAATATGACAACATTTGTAACTTGCTACAAATGTGACTATGGGTATTGAATTCACGCAAACTCACAGAAATGAACGTGAGTGAGATCCCAGGACATAGCAAGAAAATATGCATTATATATATACCCTACTTCGTGATAATAAGGCTTCGAACTTCAGTAACAGAAATATGTTAAACACTTTAATAGTGATCTTATATTTGGTACATTGGTCACTTATTGCCGAAACTACACATGTCTGCTCTCTGCTGGTAAGCTAGTGAACTATGTGTACAGCCCGCAACCTGGTTTATCACGATATTAACATATGTCATGGTGCACTAGAAATCAGTGGTTCTTCTTATAGGCGACGACTATAACGAGACCAGCATGCTGATAGTAGACAGTCACGGTGAAGTGAGAAATTTGTATCAGCTTTCGATAGTGATCCTTCATCCTTTACGAGGGCCGTGTTCGAATTGGCGGTCTAAGGGCCCTTACCACGCTTCAAGTTTTTGAAAAGTGCATCGCGGAAGTGACGTCACACACGCCGCCGTTCGAATTCACAGCAAGGGCTCATATACACCCTAGAATGTTCCCTTTAGTTAAAGGGACGAGCCACTTACCCTTCTCGAGCCCTACGTCTGAAATTCACGCCTACTCCATGAAGGGAACAAGGTCTTAGGGTTCAATGGGAAGTGGTCAAGTGCACGTTGCACTGAAATCGAACACGACCAGGATGTAGTGGAAGGCATAATGAGTGAAAATGGAGAACATATCGTCCAAAAGGATAAAATATGTAATCAGTCAATTTTGTGTTGATTTCATTTATACAGGAGACATAATAATTTAGAAGATCAACATACGGCGTATCTTTACAATTATACAGTATTGTACGAATAGGATGTTACTAAAGCAGGTTCCACAATACTGCGTTGCGTTGTGATGCGTCGCAATCGCCTGTAACCAATCAGATAAAGCAGCTGTTTATCACACAGAGTCGGTGACATGTGAGTTGCTAGAAATGCTAGCATTTTCGTTGCCGGCGATTTACTGCTTATACTGATTCGGGTAACATGTAATATTTGTTTAAATTCTGAAAGTGTGCATGCATCGAACTCGTTGCATCAGGTATTTGTAGTTTTAGTACTTTCTACTTGAGAATAGCTTGCTTTTGTAAAAAATAAGGATATGATATTTTAATTAAATGTGTACACGATTATTTAATTTGTAATTCAATACACATATTTCCCATTAAAATAGATAGCACGGCCATTTCAGATTGCGTTCATTTCAATCAGATTATCACCCAGTTGTGAACTACCAAGTTAAACTTCTGACAACCTATCGCACTGTAGAATTATGGAGTCGGCCTAATGGATGCAGGGACAAAGCTGTTACTTTCTTTGTTTGGATAATTGATCTACTATTAAGGTAAATACAAACCTCAATACTTGAATTATGCCCAAGTAAACTTTAGTATTGTTCATCTACCTTGTCTCATATTATATTATTTTTTCTACGGAACATTGACGATTTTCATTAAAACTTTATATGTTTACACTTTATTTTTATTTGCGACATACTCTTTGGCACTAAGCGTGTCAAATATACACAATTGAGTAAGTTTGTCATAAGAAGCTGCAAAGTACCCTCTGTACGCGGAGTGGAATGAGTATTCGGAAGATTCATAGACGGCTTGAACAAAACGTATAATTCATAAACTGATAAAAGCGCTTTAACGCTAATGCAGGACATATTGAGACATTTTTCAATGGCTGCAGGTGGATGGACAGTAACAGAGACGACACGACCAACATTTGCCGGACATGGGCCACTCTGTACATTTACAAACAAAGTTCTATGCGTGTTTGCGAATGGTAGACTCAACAAGTGGCCCATTTGTTACCTCAAAGGAGCGATGGATACGATGCCCCTTGAGACGACCGTCTGAGATATGAACCAGTTACACGACTAAAGCAAGTGTTATGGATTTCACATTAATAAAACAAATGTGAGTTTTGCATTATAAATCAAGTGAAAGGAAATTATCTTTGTGCTTTGACGCGGCTAACTCCGAGGTCAGGAAACAGTTTCGTAAATTAATTTAATGGCCGAGATTTAAAAACATTTGCTTGTCTGCGTTGGGTCACATTATACTTCGTACACCTTTTAAGAACTTTGAACTTTATAAGAATTCTGCGAGGACTCTGTCAAGCCTAGTCGAACAGAAAACTTACAACTTAGTTTGAAGCAGTCGGCGAGCAGAAGGCAACGCTTAGGAACCCAGACAACTTTGAAGTAGAATCTACATGCAGCAGAGTTGCCTTGAGGAGTGTTGTTGGCGCCCGGGTAAGATTTTAACCCCTTCCCCGTCACACCGGGACTTCACTTCTTCTGATTCCTACCCTGTGTACTTATGTGTATAACTGAAAGTAGTTTTTCGAACACTCCCCACTGCGATGCAGACGTCTGTCAAATAAAATTACAGATAATAAAAAATATATAAATAAGCAGATAATGCTTTAGTCAAGATGATTCCATAAATGAAATCGGGTGAAATACAAGATACAGTGACAGTTAAATAAGAAAAATATGAAAGAAAAATAAAAAACTTTAAACAAATAAAGACTTAAATTAACAATTTAATAAACCCCCGACTCACAGGATAGTAAATATCAAATCGATCAGACCAGTAGACTAACACACATTCACAAAAAAAAAAAAAAAAAAAAAAACTAGAAAAGAGCTGGTGATCTTTAAGCGGAGGAACAGATTTCCTTAAATCATAGCTAACAATACTCTCGATTTAGTCAGATTAAAAAAAAACACTGCATCAAAATAGGTTCATTTATTTAGAAGCTACGATGCCACAGACAGACACGTCAAACTTACAACACGCCTCTTTTTGCGTCGGGGGTTAAAAACAGACAGTACCAAAGCAGACAACGCGGGGAGGAGGCTGCTTTGTCAAGAAAGACAAACAGATAAATTATTTGAAATGCAAAAACACGACACAACGATGAGACGAAACAAAAAACTGTTTTCCAGACACAAAAAGAAAACAGAAGTACAAAACAGATAAAATATATGAAACATTAAAATACGGCACAACGATGAGACGAAACAGAGCACAGTAATTTTCCAGACACGAACAGAAAACAAAAAGACAAACTAGATAAACTATACGAAACATAATACAAATACGGCACAACGATGAGACGAAACAATGCACAGTAGTTTTCTAGACACGAACAGAACAGCAATGTTTCTGGAACTTGAATCTATACCCGTCTTCAGGCTTTCTTTGACAGACATCTACATGGCAATGGAGTATGTCCAAAAAACAACATTCAGTCATGCACGCCCACTGCACAACTCTTTCAAAGATCAAAACTTGTGTGTGTAATTGTGAAGTTTGCGATATTTTCAAGTATCAGCAAGGCGAAAAGTAACGCTTTTCATTAAAATGCACACCGACTAACGGAACGCTGAAGCCAACAAAAACGTACAATAAGAATTGAATAAATTCATCATTGTTAGCAACCGACCACTTGTAAACGCAAAATTGTGCACTAGATCTCAAACCAATTAATTTCATACAACGTTAGGGCCACTCAGTCACATGCCTGTTGGCCGCGAGTCATTTATAATTATAACTTCCTTATTTGGCAACATTCTGTCGTCGTGCACGTCATGTTCTCGTGTGATTATCTCGCTAGGGATTGAAAGTCAGAACTTGCATCAAACTTTTCTTTTTTATTCTTTGGTTAGCCAAAAATAGAGAGAAAATTAAACTTCTGCTTCTTCAAAAATCTGATAAAAACAAGTTAGGGTACTTTTATTAAATTACATACTATACAAAGATAATTTATTAAATTGGTTTATTAATGCGTTTGGATTACTTATTTGTGAAAAAACGTGAAGACATTACTAAGATATTGCTATTGCTGCAGTTCGGTTGAATATTGTCTGAAATTTATAAATACTTAATAAAATAAACACACATTAACAATCGTTAACTGAAAATATTGAAAACTGTCTGAAATATATGAATGTAATGCAATGTACATACATGTGAATGGTTTTAATAAAAATACATAGTAAAATTTGTTTTGGTTTAGAAATAAAATGTGCCCAAGGAAACGTGTTTGAGAAGCTAAGTATAAAATAATTCAAGTTACTTGCAAGCGTTTAAAGAGTGGCTAAATATAATACTTTGAAACAAGTTTTTTACAATGGAACTTTTAGACGCTACACATGTTTGTTTACAGCAAGGAGACGAATCATATGCATTAACGATCTTAGTTTTTTTTTTTTTTTTTTTTCCTGTTTCAGAGTGCCTCAATTATGAACATGTCCAAGTAGTGTCAATCTTTTTAAGAGGAGGCCTGATTCAGTTAACTATTAAGGAGAGAGACCATTACATTTCTGAATTAATAAAAAAAGGTTTTAAAGCCAAATATAGCTTTTCTGACTAATATACTCGATAACTTATTAAGTTCGACACAACTTGAGATGACAAATTTCAAAAATTTCGAAGTCTCATACGGAAAATATTCATGGTAAGTGTGTTAGTTCACTGGTTAAAGAAATATATTTTTCAAGGTAACAATAAATTCTTTTAATTATTTACAAAGTGAACGAAGGTACAGTAAGATGAAATCCACAAATGTCGTGAATTTGTTGGTGTGTGTATCTAAAGACCATCATTTCAATAACGGTAGGCCCCTATGTAAATTCAAACCTTCGGACAGCTTGTTTTGGGTTATTGTTGAGAAAAGTTTGGGAATTTTTTTCGTTACTACTAAATTTTTTTCCGTTCACAGCGTAACGCAGAAGGCTGCTAGTCGAAGCTTCGAATTCAAGATAGCGGAACAATTCTTCTAACAAGTGTGAATAATGGAATGCGTGCATTTTGTAATCAATTCTTAGGCGAGTATCGAACGTCACCCCCTCCCCCTGAGACGTATGAAGACATAATTCAGTAAATTAGAAAAAAAAATCATGTAAATTTTCTTAGCGATAGTCTGCCAACTGCAATTATTACACAGCTGAATTATTATTTTAGTCGTCAAACATAAATTAAGATCTTTGTAACAACGGACATGTCTGCCATCAAAGACATTTAATTACAAAATTTTTTTCGAAAACAATACTTTTATTTTTGTTTCATAAAGTGTTTTATAATACAACGGAGGAATTTTTTTTTTACTTCTATACGTACACTAGGAAGTTCTACATTCCTGCTACGAAAAAAGTTTGTGTAACCCAACAACGTGCAAGATAATGGGTAATGTACTATCGTTTATGAAGCAGCGATAAACATAATAATATTAATATTTTAAGGATCATAAACTTATTGAAAAACTAGGAACAATTAGTTAGGTTCACGAATTTTCTTCAGAATATACTTTAAATGTCACGTTTCAACAGCAATGTTCTTTGCGAGACTGTTAACAAAGAACGATTATAACGTAACTCCTGGACAGCAGATCGATAGGCTACTTTGTAAATTTCTCTAGTCTACGGAGCTTCCTTAGCGCGTCCACAGGCAGGGCATCAGCTTGAATATTTAATGCGATCGATATACTGGCTCGTCGGGAACGTTCGCATTGTTAAAACTGTTTGTGACGCCGAGTCGCTTTGAGTCGTGTGGCTGGCGTACGAGCAAGCGAGAAGACACGGCACGCACGGTGCGGTAAATGTTGCAGACTACGAGCCACGTTTCTCACGAGACGGCCAAGTAAAGTGAAGACATTTTGACTAGCGCTGATGGCCGGGTCCCACCCATCGTGTTCAATTCTCCTTTTATGAATCATACATTTTTTTCTCCCCTTTTTTTTTCTCGAAAGCCATTTCCATTTACCTGGAAGTTGACGACCCCAGGGAGCACACTTCGGGATATTAGGGGAGGGTGCGGCTGTGGTGATTCGCCATTACCTTCAGCAGGATGGGAGTGAAGCAACAATCACAATATAAAGTCCTTAATTCGCCGGTATCGAATTTCCACCTTTGACGCGTGGGGCAGCATTGCGACAAGAGCCAGTGTCCCACGCTAGGCGAGAAGCATATCGCCTCTATTCGCAGCGCGCCAAATATATATTATAGTCTTTTTACTACTGGACTTTAAGCGGTGACCACAAAATTTTATTTTTTTAATAGTATGAAGTTAAAGACCAACGCATGCCTCTCGCTTTGCACTTTACGAATCCACGTAATATTTTCAGAGTCACGGCTGTCTAAAAAACCCGTTTTTAGCCATTTTGAGAGGCCTGAAAATCATGTTTCAAAAGCATGTTGAATTTTTGAAACCTAGAAGCATAGTTTCAAGTGTGTGTTCTTTTCGTAGATAAACAAAATATGAATAAGTTAAACGGTTTCACGTATAAAAGATTTCGCGTGACACGCCGCAACGCCGTCCATGCACCAGTGAGGACTCCTATTAATCCGGGTAGGTAACATTAAGACCATTACTGATTTTGCGATAATTATTATTATTTTGAAACTTAAAAACGAGCAGATATAAAAATATGTCGGGTAGTTTTGTTTGAAATGGTTTTTGTCGTTATAATAGCTAATTGTCTTAAAACATTTAACTGTACGGTTTCAACTAAAAAGTGAATTAACCAGAATTTCGTTAATTACACAATAAGCTAAAATCATATTATTTACTGCCTTGAAAAAACCAGCCAATATGGAGATGACGGTTATAAACAAAACTGCCAGGAAGATTTTTTATATTTGCTCTCGTTTAGACGTAAAAAAATAATGTCACTAAAACGTAGAAACAATTGAGCATGGCCTTAAATTCCACCTCCACGCCCGAGAAACAAACCCAGGACCCTTCGCCCACCGTACAACTGATATAAGAGGTTATTCAGTTTTTTTCATTGAAATTGCTTAAAATTGTGTAGCTAGCTTATAACTTTTTAACACTATTCAACATCCTTCGGATTTGGTCTCCAATCACTATAATTGTAAAAATAAGTTCATAGACTGACTGACATGTCAAATCATAGCCCAAACCGCTAGACCTATAAATCTGAAACCTTCTGTGCAGGTTTCCCTCAGGCCTAAGGCACGACAGGATTTTCCGAAATTCGACCCCTAAAGGGGTGAAAAGCGGCGAAATGAGGATTCTAAGAATCGTCGATATAGCTCGGACCCGGCGGCCTAGTGTCGTGATTTTCGTTTCAATGGATCACACATTGTTTTTTACGATGTATTAAATTTTTTTCTAAATATTTTTTTTTTACATTTGGCAAATTAGTTAATTAATGAGAATTTCTTTAACTTCATAATTAGCTGAAGCCATTGTGTATTTTGTCTTGAAAAAATTTACTTGACATAGTATACATTGTTCATAACAGAATTATGCAACAGTTTTTCGATATCTGTTTTCGATTAGCAGTATATGATCATGGCCTTAACCAACTTCAGGATTTTTCGAAATTAAATCTTTAAGGGAGTGAAAAGATCTGAAATGTGTTTTCAAATTTTTCAGGACACAGAGTTTGCGTGTTGTATAAAAATTATGCTTACATAAATACTCCCAAAATTCTTTCGGGATGTTTCGGAATGCGATTCCCAAGGAGTAAAAAGGGGGGTAATATGTTTTTCATAAAACGTCTATACAGCTCGAACCCATTAGGCTATCGTCATGATTTTTTCTTCAATTATATACGTATGTAAATGTCTACATTATGACTTTAAGACATTTTGAAAAATGATAATTAAAGGGGGAGAAAATACGTGATACGTATTTTAGATTATTCCGGCATATCTATCCAACCAGTCAAGATATCGATGTTCGCATTGTTTCAGAATGACATTTACATAAATGGTAAAAATGTCGTTTAAAGAGTATTTTCCAAACTCGCCGCCAAATATTAAAAAAGAGTAAAAGGTTTAAACGATTCATTATCGATACATTATTTAGATCCCACTGAACTTGTAGATATCGACGTGATTCTTGCTTAAGATTGATGCTTACTTTAACAATTGAAAAGTAATTTATTTATTTTCGAAAATCGACACATAAGGGGGTGATAAGTAATGAAATAGACTGAAATGTTTTTTTTTTTAATCAATCGTCGATATATCTCGAACCCAAAAGACTATCGTATCGATTTAAATTTTATTATCACATTCATAAAATATCCTACTGCCATTAAAGTTTTTTTTTAATTCAACCCGGAAGGGAGTGAAAAGACATGAAATATGTTTCAAAAAATCCTTGATAGCTATCGAACCCTTGTGTAACTATAGCTACCGTAAACTGGGCATACTTTGCACCACCAAGAAATATATTCTCTATGCTGATAGTTGAAAGACAAGTGATTGTATTCGATGGTATTACATTGTAACGTTTTAAATACCCAGCCGTGATGTGTTTTTATTTCACCAAACGACCTAGAAACAAATATTTTTGGTGGTGCAAAGTTACCCACGCTGGTGCAACGTATACCCACCCACTTTACGGTACTTAAAGCCTGCTGCAGAGTTAGCTCAACCTGCAGCTTCGTTGCTCTATCACTTGATGGCTGCACTACTATTCTGGTATTCAAAGATGTCCTTCAATGAAAGTAAACATTAGCTTTTACGAGTAAATACTACACTCGTGCAATGCCGCGGGAGGACTGC
Organism: Medauroidea extradentata; assembly: GCA_003012365.1. NCBI lineage: Eukaryota > Metazoa > Arthropoda > Insecta > Phasmatodea > Phasmatidae > Medauroidea > Medauroidea extradentata. The sequence goes on along the minus strand of PNEQ01117542.1, from coordinate 25,935 downwards.
TAGTTCTCATCTATTAAATAATTATCCTGAAACAGCGATCATCTACTTACGATCTAAAAATAAAACTTGCCTAACTACGTCATAACTATTGCCATATTCATATATCAATAATTTATGAGGTTATAGCAAGATTTACAGGAGAGCTACAATATTTTAAAATAAGTTCTAAACAATCAAAATAAGTGAACAGCCAGTAATTTCAACATACTAGTTTGTTATGTTCAGCTTTAATAACGAGATTTTTAGCGCTGGTATAAATGTGGTATTAGATGAGTATTGGGCACCGCCGGGTTGAAGGGGCGGAGGAAGATGGAGGTAGAAAAAAAAACGGCCGACCAAAGACATCGTCTGTCACGATTCCAACACGCGAAAATCCGGCCACCGAACGAGGGCCCATGCGCCTCCGAGGCTTCAAGAAAACGTTGAGATAAGCACTGCTATCCCGAGCCCCTTCACTCACCAATGTCGGCAATTTGTGAGAGATTTTAAGTTGGGATGTCCATTGCCAACATCATCACGAATTAACATTAACTTAAAACTAGATGTCCAAGATTGACTTTCAAATACTTATTAACAATAATTGTTGATCTACAAAGGGAAAAAAAACCTTTTTGGTCGGCTAGTTTAAGACAGTATTACAAAAATTTCAGCCATCTTTTTTATCAAATGTCACAATATAGCTTAATCTCATAACACCTTTCAGTAGAAGGGACTGAAAATAGGACCATGACTGAGTAACATCCTGGGATCGACTTCATCCCATCGCAAGGGACGTAAATACTTGTAACACAGCGCTTAGCAGCCCCTAACCTGGTGTAGACTATACGTCGTGAAGTCCCAAAGAGATATGCCAACTTACGATTATCTTTGGGATGACCATCGTGTATTGCATTCAGGATAAGGTGGAACTATTTTATCAGTTGTATGGTCGTGTACGTATGTTTATCTACGAAAACAGAGCTCAGTGTTTTCATTCGCCTCCATGTGATATGGCCAGCTGCTAGTTTTGTTTACATCATATTACCTATCAAAAGACACGAAGCTAAGTGACGTATGTCAACGGTTATGCTACAAATCTGTTATTGCGTGATCAAACACGGTTTCTGAGCTTTCCTGTACTACAGAGTTTTAAGTTAGTCGATTTCGTGTCTCAATACCTACATCATTACAAAACAGTCTATTTACTACTCCTAAATAAATATTGATAAAAACATTACTGTAAAAATATTCATGAGATTATAAAATCGATTGAGTTACATATAATTATAATATTCCTTATATACGAATATACAGTGAAAGAAAATTTTTGTAGCGAGTCTTTCCTGAAAAAAAATATTTTTTAATAAAAACAAAATTATTTTTTGATGACCACAATATTTTAGCGGTTACAGTAAAATGTTTTTGTAGTGAACACAAAATAAATTTTGCATGATGAATATCCACAAAATATTTTGTATAACTGCCACAAAATATTTTTTCCGTGTAGTTATTGGTTAGGCCTATTTAACCACTGTTGATGTAGATAAAATTTCTTAGCATAACTACTATAGATGTAATTTTTTAGCACAACTACTATAGTACATAAAATGTGACAAGATCTAGAAACAAATCAGTTAAGGTGGAGTAATAGAAATTGTGTAATTTTTAAGTTAAATGCCCGTTATATTTTGTGATGTTGCGTTTTATGGCCTGCAAATTAGTCTTTGCAGTGCTTGTTAGAAAAATTTTTAAAAGCTAGAAAACGGTATAAAGCTTTGTATGGACAACAGCATTATATTAAAACTGAACTTGCTAAAAAATATGAAAGGCAACAAAATTAAGAGGATTTCTCCCATACATACTCTTAAGCCTAAGTGTTTTTAATTAAAACACAAACTGCATTATTTTATTTGAATATAATTTTAAATGCTAGAATAGCTGATTGCTAAAACATTAATCTCAGGTCCTAAGTTTTTTAAGTTGCCTCAATATAATAACTAAACAGCAATTCCTTAGGACTGTACAATTTGCCGAACATTATCCCACTACGCCCCACAATTTACTATCTTCAAGAATTCGCAAACGCGGATTACATCTTGCAGACACTGCTTAGTAAGCATTTTATTACATTATAAACGTAACAGCTTTAGTTTTCATCGCGTTCTCCTTCTCACTAACCACGTAAGCCAAAACATAACCAATGACGGCTTGTCGTGTACTGGAACCCCGCCTTCTTCTTAAATAATGATTGCAATACATGTTCTGATATCTGGCGGCGTTGCGTTAACTTCAGCAATTTGAAACTGTCTTATAAACACAATCTAAATAACTCCACGAACTTCTTATGTTATATGAACAATTATAGAATAGTAACAGAAAGTACATACATTATGATAGGCCTACATATTCTATTTTGGCAATATAATAGCTACTATTTTATGTTTTTCTGCCAGTTGGGGACCTGAATTCCAAACCATGCTAACTCCAAACTGTAAGAAATATCAATGAAAGGCCATATATGTTTCACGTGCATTTATATCTATCTTGGCATGGTAACAAATCAAAATATAATAATTTGACTATCACTAGTAGCATATTTCAGATAGAAATAAATGCACACAATAAATATATTATCTTTTTTTTATAATTATTAGATTTTGTAGTTAGTATGGTTTGGAATTCAGGTCCCGAATTGTACAACGCTGAAATACAATTAGTAGCGTTAGTAAAGGATCTCCGCCTTTGAAATATTAAGGCCCTTTTACTTTGGATGCATCTGTTGTCAAAACCGTTGAGTCTTATCGTATAAATGCACTCTACCATTCGTGCCCGTGATATGACTCTGGAGCGAGGACTGTTTTATTGAATGAAAGTAATGTATCTAAGTGCGCAATTAACTATCAGTCTTCCACTGTTAACACCCACACAGGGAGGAAATACAACACAGTCCTTATTTTCTGCCCACTAGTGCCTGGTCGGGGTTATTGTCCTTGACCGCGAACCACCTTCTTGGCTACCACAAATGCGAAATCCATGTCGCCAAGACGCCGACCACACTTTGCTGTCGATGACCTCCTAGCAATGAGTCGTGAGGAGACCAGCACATGTTAGTTACTGATTCATAAGTGCTTCCTCGAAGTCATTTCTCAAAGATATCTAAATTAAGGTGGCCGATTAGGTTGACGTATTTTGGGCAACTGAGCCCTGGAAGTGTGGAAGTATTAAGTGCGCCGCAGCAGAGCATCTTTCCTCACACTAGCCTCTAGGCACAAGTCTTTAAACTGAAGTGCTGTCATTTAGCCGATAGATCGCGTCGATGAGACATTCAGAAGTGAACCTATCATTTAACTACGTAGTTTATAAATGTCTGTTATACTCGTATATAGGCCTACGTGTTTCAAGGCTCGGCATCTGTCGCATTATTGCAATATTACATTTTTTTTCTTCTTTTTTTAAATATTCCACTTTATCTTCATGGCTAGTCATGAGTTTACGTGGATTTGTTGTTTATTATAACACAGTTTACTCGACTCGGAGAACATTTTTCACCAAGCAAGAGGATAAACATTATACTTTATTGAAGTGTTAATGAGCAAATATAGGTAATTATTGCTGTGTGTCAAAAATCAGAAATTCTGAACAGAAAAAAGTGAAATTTACTATTATATTTACCTTGCACTACAGTACAAGACTTATAGTTGAACTTTTACCGTATATTTAGTCCACAGTCAGTTAGCAATTTTTTTTATATTCTTAATTTGATGGCCTGGTTGCGGCCTAAATATACGTTAAAAGCAACTGCAATGTTTGTACTATGGCGCAAAGTTATTATAATTCATAATTTAATAGCAAATTTCACGTTTTTCTCCTCAGAATTTTGTGACAGCGAAAAATAAAATAATCCGAAATTGCGACTGATGCCGAGCCTTTCTGCGCAAAGAAGCTCACGCCTAAATAGGACCGCAAGAACACACATTTTCACAATTTTCGGCCTCGAGTAAATGAGTTTTAAAAATGATAACAGGAGGACCTGAAACGAGTATGTAACGTTCTTTGAATACTTCCCGTAAACGCACATCCCTCACGAGCGTTAAAACAGTCGGCAAAAAAAAATCCTGTGTGCCGAAGTTGACGTAACAAGGTCCTCCTCCCCCAGCTGCGATGGCACGCCCGACAATGTCGCTGGCGGTGCTCGTGATGGCCTCATCGACCGCTTCCGAGAAACACGGCCTGTCACGTGCCGAAAATGTCCACTCGATGGCACTTGTGGTGGGCGTGGAACAAAGTCCTTCCCCGCGCCACAGGAGTAGGCCTGAATCATGCACGAGCCGAGCGCTAGCGATACGCTCTCCTTACTTATTAAGGCTTATTTTAGAATTATAGACTCTCTATAAAGTCGATCGTCTCTTCGTTAACACTGACCTAAATTCTGTCGTAGATACAAGGGGAAATGAACTTTCTTGGTGTGCTATTATGCATCTCTTTAATAATAATAAGCCCCAATTCGAACAAAAATAACGAAATTTTTAACTATTGATATTACCAGGAAAGTAGCTTATCCACGAATAATAAATTTGTATCACGTGAAATTTCCCCAGAAACAATTTACTCTATTACCCACATTTTAAGTTCTTTTTACACCTGTTGTTCAAATACGCTCGCCAGTCACCTACTATCCACTTCTGTTAACCATTTACCCAGTTTAACAATATGGTAGGATCTGTAACGCCAAGAAGTAACAACAATGCGACCTCAGTGATATTGTAATGGATGGATTATTTACACATTTGGTTTCCAAGTTATAAATACATTGTGCACAAGCAGTGGCAACAAGCAACAGCAAGGAAACAAGTTAGTTATGGCACGCCAACACATAGCTGGTGAGCAGAAAACATTAGTAGGAACTTCCGATGTGAGATGATGTAAAATGTTAAGTATTTATTGCAGACTGAGGCCAAAGACTGGAGACTCGTCGAAACCAAGACCAAATCGATCACAAAATCGTTATCACGTTTAAGGACAAATAAAACGGAATGCCTGCACAAACTGTAGCAGCTTCGGCGTTAGATAGCAAATCTACATCATGCAGACACCACTCCAAATCCTGTACACTGCTGGGGTTGCTATGTGCTTAAAGACAATAGAGATTAAATTTAGAGGTGAATTTAGTTAACTTGAGATAGTTATAGCGGTTGCTGATGTGGAAAGATAATATCAAACGCAATTGAGAACATTCACAAAAAACCTTCAGTATTTGATATTCTATGGAGTTTTTGAAGGTAAAAACATGACGAAAGTAAGTTTAATTCTACTACAGGTTAGAAAGAAAAATATGTTTTCTCATGACAGAGTTTGGCACATTAAATAATTCTGCCGGAAGTATCGCTGCTATCGCTAACGGAATTAATTACAATATGAAATCGTAGCAAAGTTAAATTTATCTAGGCTTGGGAATGATGGATCTTATTTAATTTTATTTTAAAGGGAAAACAATTCCGGGTTTTAAATTATCAACTTCTTGTAACTTAAAATTCACGAAAGCTCTGTGATAGATCGGTTTACACTTCTTACCTATTTGAGCGCTCAAGCTGCAGAAAATGTCCCTGTGCCAAAATTTTGACAACTTGTAGTTGAATTAATCCTAACGAAAGCTATCGCTCCGTTGCAGTCACAAAATTCTCAGTCTTCGAGCTCGTAAATGACGATGTATGGGTAGTATCTGCTCCGAGATGACAGGACTCACCTTCTCCGAGTACTCGACGACGTCCCTCATGCTGCGCGGGTAGCCGGACACGAGATAGGTCTTGGCCGCCGGCGCCATCTTCATCTCCAACATGAGCACCTCTGTTACCGTCTGGCTCGACAGCTGAGAGAAGTCCTTCATGTCGGCTGTAAAACATCAACCACACGTCTTCTAAAACAACAGCAATCACCCTGCTTCAACAACTACCATCCTGACTGGATTTAGTTGTTTGGACATACTCCACTGCGAAATAAATGACTGTCAAAGAAAACTAAAGATAATAGAAAAACATAAATAAGCAGAGTATGCTTTAGTCAACAGGATACATGCACAACATAAAATTCCAAAAAAATGGAATCGGGTAAATAAAACAAGGAACAAGCAGATAATAAATGAAAATTAAAAAAAAAAAAAAGAAGAAGAAGAAACTCAAGTTAACATGCGACACAACGATGAGACGAAACCAAAACACAGTAGATATCAGACACGAATAGAAAAACAACAAACGACACAACGATGAGACTAAACAAAACACAGTAGTTTTCCAGACAGACAGTTTGACGACGTTTCGGGAACTGGAATCTGTTCCCATCATCAGGTAGACACACAGGATTCAGGAACACGAGTCCGACTGATTTAGTTTTCTTCGACAGTCATTTATTTCGCAATGGAGTATGTCCAAGCAACTAAATCTAGTCATGAACTCCCATTGCACAGTTCTTTCAAATATCATAACTACCGTGCTTCTTAAACAACATTCACCCTGCTTCAACAACAACCACCACCACCAGACGTGCTCCTGCTGATAATTACGACTGCTCAAATCTCAGTTAATCACTATTATCTAAGTGGGTATAACAATTTTTTAAGTAATCGCATTATTACGAATAACCACAACAGTAAATTTCTGGTAATAAAACAAAAAAAAAAAAAAATGAGTTTCGGGGAAAATGCAAAGTTAACATTTGCATTTTGTCAGGAGGCCGAATTTAATGTTAGCATATTCATAGAGAAATTACCTACTTTCATTAGTTAATTTAAACATCCCCTTTAGAACAGTTATATAATACTTAGTAAGGTGTAATTAGAACAATACACGTTTTTGTCTTTCAATACGATACTAAATTATTTTATTATACATTACTGATTTTAGACTTGGTAGTTTTTCCTCTTCCCGCATAATTTGGATTAGGCAGTTTATTTACAGGAAGAACGTTTGGTTCATTCGCAATTTAAAAACATTTACAAAATTCTGAAGATATAGCAAAAATGCAATGGTTTTTTATTACAACTACAGCAACAGCGACAACCACATCAACTTCTACAACTATTGTTGCTACTACTACTATTAATATTACTACTACTACTACTGTTGCAGACTCTACTACTATTATTACTACTACTACTGCTACTACTACTATGATTACTTCTACACAGATACGCATTTTTATAACGGTTCTTGTTATATGTAATTTTTTGTTCCAGTGTTACATACGTGCGTGATTTAGTCGACACAGTTGTATTGTAGACTAGCAGTCCCCCGCGGCTTTGCTCGCGAGTATTATTCGTAACTGATAATATTTACTGTAATTGAAAAAGGTCTTTGTACGCCAGATCGGTACTTCAGTCATCAAGTGTTATAATGTCCTAGCGGCTAGTTGATCTAATGCTGCTGCAGGATAAGTAGTTACAACTATCCACGCGAAAAGTAGTCTTAAGTTTGCCCCTGTCACTAACAGTGACTTCGCCTGGGACTTATTTATAGTCACATCAGTGTTGACGTTGTGTGGTAATTACAGACTCTTTGTTGTATGAGGGTAATCGAATGAGAAACGTCTGATTTATCCTGTGCACAATCACTGGTGACGGTACCCTCAATGACATATTTTCAAAATATCCATTTGAATTTTAATGCAATTAGAAAGTATTTGTGGGAAAAGGTTTCGCGGAAACGGATTTGGTGCCCCAACCTTGAGAATAATGAGATTATATATTGTCAGCTGTTGTTGTTGAGGAACCTAAGTGGAAAATGAACGGCATAATTCATTTTACCCCTTTTAAACGACTACATGTAAATTGCACTAATTCTATCTGCCTTGTAGTTTTTGTGTGTCAGAATTGAATGTTCGCACGCAGCTTTTAACGGAATTCGAACCCAGAACCTTCCGGAATGTAGGCCTGAGCAACAAACAACTGCGTCACTTAACGTCGAAATAATTAATGAAAATAAATTTAAATTTAAAAAATAAAATATTCGTGTTCTGGGCTCATAGAGGTTGTACAACACCACGTCTCGATATTATGTTACTGTAGAGTGAAACTCCTGTATAAGTTATTTCTCGCTACTCGTGCTTGCTTTTCTGATCGTCTGCCTTGAAAGTTTACAAACTTAGTTTTCTTCTTAATAATAAAGTCGTATTATAAAGTAAAAAAACTTATATATAATTTTTTTAAATAGGCCTACTTAAGCATCACTCTGACACGAACAACACCTCAATGTCTCTACTGGTTAGATAGATATCATGGGTTGATGGGAAACATATTTTGTGCTTTTTCACCCTTTGGGTGTCGAATTTCAAAATATTTTAAATTCAAACCTTAGACATTTGCATAAGTATCCAATTGAAGCGCATATCACGACGCTAGCCCGTTCAGTCGAATCAAAATCGATCATTCAATAAGAAAAACATATGACCACTGCACAGTACTGAGTGTTCGAATTTCAAAAAATCTAAAAAACCGTTCTACACACATTTTTGTAATCATCATCTTGAAGAAAAAATTAACTGTACATCTCGACGGGTTCGATAGAATTCGAGGATTTATCTAAAACACATTCAAGGCCTTTTCACCTCCTAAAAGAGTGAATTTCGAAAACCCTTGATTCACATTTAGAATGCTTCAGTGTTGTCTCGTGGTTGTGAAAAACACAATAGCCCACTGAGCTCGAAATATATCGACGATTAACTGAAAACACATTTCCCAATTTTTCACCCCTTTTCACCTCCTTAGGTGTCGAATTTCGAAAATTTGTGAAATTACTTTTCAGGTATTTGAGTAAGCATTAATCTTAAACAAAAATCACGTCGCTATATAAAAATGAATGGGATATATATATATATATATATATATATATATATATATATATGTATGTATAGAGAGAGAGAGAGAGAGAGAGAGAGAGATCGTGAATCGAAAACCCATTTTACCCCCTTTTTTATCTCTTTGAAACAGAATTCGGAAAATATTTTTCAACGGTATTTAGATATTTACATAAGCATTAATCTAAAATACAGAGCACTTCGATATCTCGATTGGTTCGATAGGTATGGAGGAATTATCGAAAACACGTTTCACGTATTTTCACCCCCTTAATTAAAGAATTTCAGAACTTCTTAGAGTCCTGTCATATATATTTGTATACGCAACCAATTGAAGTAAAATTCACGACGATAGTCAATTGTGTTTCTGTGATATATACGATTCATTAAAAAACACAATTTGCCCCTTTTTACTGCTTGGGGGTTGAATTTCAAAAAATCCTAAACTACTTTTTTGGTATTTATGTAAGTAACATTTTGAAGTAAAAACCATCTCTCTATCCCAGGATTCTATAGATATAGATAATTGATCGGAAACACATTTAAAGTCTTTTCACCCCCTTCGATGTTGAACTTCGAAAAATCCTAAAATTGGCTAATATGTAGTATTATGTGTTTCTTATTAAAGTAAAAATAATGACAATAGGCCGATAGGTTCGAGCTCTATCGACGTTTCTTCGGAAATACATTTCACCCCTTTTCACCCCGTTAGAGGTCGAATTTCGAAAAATCCCTCCTTAGTGCTCGCCTACGACCTGAGGGGAACGCACACATAAAATTTTAGTATTCTAGGGGTGCAGTTTGATATGTCAGTCAGTCGGCCAGTCAGTCAGTGTTCTCTTTTATATATGGATATATCTGTGGTTGTTCTGAATTGTTATCTGTAGTCACAGTGCCACTCTCATACACATTCAATCATTTCTCACGTAGTGACAAGAAAACCCGTGTATCATGATTATACCTAATATTCTACCCACGTAATATCTCCATTTCAAAAGAAACAGCGAGTGCATTTTCTGGAAATTTAGACAATAACAGCTAAAGACTTTCTGAGCAGTGTTATAACGTGGTTATGTTACATCCTCCTGTGTGCCTGCAAATGAATCATAAAAAATTTGGAAATAACAGAATACTTCAAATTGTACAAACGTAGAGTGGAAATTCTAAATTATCCAAGTGCCAAAAGAGACCTAATTGAGATTATCACATCAAAATGAACTATGTGCCAATGCCTATGTTTTGTTGTAAGAGCTTAGTCCCAATAATTGTCCTAATTGTTTTAATGATCGTCGAAATACTGTATGTCCCATATGTACGCATGCTCTTGCAGTGCCGTTTTTCCCACTTTTCTCAAACACATATTTTTGGCACTTAGATTGTTTAGAATTTCCACTCTACATATGGTTCAAAAATATAATTTTTGGTTCAATAACATACCAAAGACTAGGAAAGGTAGAGAACACATTTTTATAGCGATTGTAAGTAATATCCAAAAATTTAGATGTACTGTCTGAAGAGCGCAACAGTATAAGTTCAAATTAAATTTTTTATTGGTTTGTTACATTTTAGTAGTAAGTTTTTCATTGTGTGTTATTTATAAAAATCAGTTTTTAAATCATAACGAAGCCATAAGGATTCTGTACACGATCGTAGGTATACAGAGATTTAAAATTTGAGTAAAGTAAGAGGGAGAGTATGTTCGGGAACACCAGATTAGGCATCTAAAAGAACTCAAAATTATCTTGCGTGGTAGGTTTTTAGTGAAAAAAATGTGAGTAATTCATGGTAAAAAAAATAATCATTAATTCCCACAAACATTTTGTCAGGCATAGACACGACCCCAGAAACTCAGAAATCCCTGGTATATTGCTGAGTCACTTTTCAACACACGTATATTGTTTTTTTTTTTTTTTGCTAGAGAGATTGTTAACTTGCGTAAAACAGAAATTATCAGTATATTTTATTGTATTTCACCAAAATTTTGCTGCCTTCAATTACCGAACATGTTTTCCATCTAACCTTGGAATTACTGTAATTGCCTCACTTTATATTATCTACATTCCCTTAAATATTTTTGAAGCGATTTTTAGAGTCACCCTTCATTTTAAATGCTATTAAACATCGCAAAAGTGTCACCCTGAATTTTACAGTACATGCTCTAATGAATTGCAACTAACGCCTCAAGAGAGCCGTTTATCAATAGGATATCTTGGAAGTGTGTTTTGCTCGTAAATACTTGGTTGTATTTTTATGCCAAAAAGTTAACGTGGATTCTACAGTCCTGGTCGACTTATCTGCGACACAGTCCGTCACAGTTCGGAGCATAAAATAAACGTGAGCGGACAAAGTACCTCGCTGAAAATATTCCTGCATCCCTGCTGTGAGTTCGACCCGTCGAGGAAACATACCTTCCTTCGGGACACCGGTAATATTCCACAGGCCGTATGAAATATAGATCAGCAGGCATTTATCTGTTTCTTTTGCAACCGTACTCAACGGTACTAAAAGCACGTAAAAAGCGACCCGGTTATTAGAAGCCTCAGAAAAACCTTTACAAGATACCGCCAAGCTTGCGACATTGAGCTCGATTCTCTTTCAGTTGTGTGCTTTAGCGTAAGTTTAGTTGAGGCAGCCTCGTTCATTGCGAGTGGCAAAGTTTGTGATATTTTTCAATACAAGTTGATAATCATTAATATGCGTTAGCGGTCATTAAGTGCGCTGCCTCCCCTAGAGTCCTTTAGAGAGCAAGGATAAGGATCTTCATGTTAAATTATATTAAACTGTTTAAGTCCTCTTTTAAGATGTCGCTTTCGGACAAAAAATTTCCGTACTGAGAGAAAAGAAAATATTCCGATAAAAATAAATAGTGGGGATAATCTATGTAACGATAGATGTTTTAGAGTGTTTTTAGGCGTACAAATACATTTTCCTTCGTAATTTTCGGGATATTGAAAAATACAGCGTATAACATATCATACAGCAACGTGGACCGCACTGATACGAACAAAAAATTGAGTGCTGGCACATACGTAGGTTGCCAGGTGACTAAGCCCTACCGAATATAATTCAACGTGTATATACCTATCCTTACTCGCACCAGGGCTTTCTATACCGCGTCCTTAAGGGTCTTAAATTGCGATAAAATCATAATTTTATATTATATGAAATATTATTAGTTTTGTAGACGATACTTGTGAGTACAGTTTCCTCTTACAAAACATTTTTAGCTTTCATAGTTTTCTCATAACGGTGGTCAAAGTAAAAATTAGCTTATTCTGCTGCCACGTAAATAGCGAAAACCAAATGACCTACTTGAATGAAATAATTCACTGTAATATTACATCCCATGAGCTATAAAATAAAGTATTTATAACACCATAACATAATTGGATTTGTTTGTATGGACATACTCCATTGCGAAATGGAGTATGTCCATACAAACAAATCCAGTCATGAACTCCCATTGCACAGTTCTTTCAAAGATCATACCATAACATAATATTTTTAATTTAAAAAAATCGCAAAAGTACAAGACGAAAGTAAAAAATTCAGGAATTTTTTAAAAATACAAAAATAATTAACGGGATTTTGTAAAAAAAAGTTTTATTACGTAGCCCGTGGCATGTTATTTCGCTGTGAATTATTTCACTTACGTAAGTCTAGTGGTTTTCACTATTTGCATGGCAGCAGAACACGCCTATTTCGACTTTGTCGCACCGTTATGAGAAAACTGTGCGAGTTAAAATTGTTTCGTAGGAGGAAACTGTACTCACAATTATCGTCTACAAAACTAACACTATTTCATACAAATATAATATTATGATTTTATCACTCTTGAACACAGTTAACAGCGCACTGTGTGAAGATATAAATTCTGATAACGTCAGTCGCAGTGAATCAACTCAATGAATGACATCGAACCTGATGATGCAGCACTTTTGAAGGTATGGTAATAGGTATACCATAACACTATTAAACACGACAGTAGTGGTTCTAAATTTCCGCAGACATAGAGGAGGGGCAGATCGTGGTTGTAAAATATAACAATCTACCACTTTTAATAAAACCTTGTGTCGAATTTCCTTTTTACATCTTGGGACGGATGGTGTAATCTGGGTCGCCCTTGTTCGGACAAGGCATGAATTTCTTAATCAGGGGGTTGTAAAGCTTTGCTCATTTCTCTCGCAATGTTTCTGTGACCTGTGTATATTTGTATACAAAATTAATCTAGTTGATGGGAGTATGTTTATTTTTTTGTTTGCCAAGTTTGTACTGTTGTTACTTTCTTTGGTTTGATTTATTTTGCCAAGTTGGTACCACTGGCACGTATGAAAAGTGTCACTTTGTTTTTGTCTCCCAGAGATCATTTTGCGAGTTTGGATACCCGCCATAGGTTACTGGTCCTTCGTAAATGTTCGTCGGAGAACGTGATTCAGGACGCGAAAGACTATGTAAAAGAATTTTTTTTAAATTTATTGCTAACAGGACGGCCATGTTTGGCAACCAGTGACAGTGAATGAATATTCTAACGTTCTAAGGAAACATCCGTCATTATTTCACGCGTACAATTACACTAGTGTTCAAAGTCGCAGGCTACGCACGTCCATTCGTAAGCAAGGACTCGATTGTTTCATATTTTATCGCAAGCGAAGATAGGTCAAGTTTAGCTAAAGCATTAGCGCGTTGTTAACTGTCAGTAGTCGAATTCGCACGTAATTAATAGTTGCCATTCAAAGACATAACAAATAACTATAATTTAAGTCATGCTAAAGTAACACAGGAAAGAGAATAGCAAATCATGTCGCAAGTCTGGCCGTAAATTATTTTTTCCCTCAATTTCCGTGCGTGGCTCAGGAGTAATTGAGCTATAAGGGCGACCTTTAAGCAGGCATGAAATGTCGCATCGCCACAACGATCCAAGCGCAGTGCTAGCATGCAATACTCCCGCCGATTCATTTTTACACTACAAGCGACGATCATATGGTATAATTTTATTGGTGGAAAGTCTGTAGAAAAGGGCAGCGCACGTTTCTATCCGGGTTTAACATACATCAGGTTAGTACATTTTGAAGTACGGCAGTCTGACAAGGACTTCGAAACAGTGTTTTTAATGAGCATAATGTCTTATCAATAGGGACCCTTGTTTTTCGCGAAAAAAAATTTTGCCTCACTTCCGTGCCTTACATGGTCAGCGATTGGATATTTGAACTGTCACGAGCCTTGAGATTCTACCGTCAAATCACAGACGTGCAGTGTTGCAGGAAAGTTTTTGTAATTGGCTCAGTCAAATGAGATACGGCTCTTCACACAGACACGCTGCCAATAACCATGAAGCAGAACTACAGATGTGCACGTAAGGCACTGAAACAAACTGGGGCAAAATTCTTTTCGCGGAAAAACAGGGTCCCTACTTACCAATCATATTCCATCGTTGTCCAAAGTGTGGTTCCTTTTCATGCATTGGGTTGATGGACACACGTGGAATAGTTTCGTATAAAACATTAGTTATGAACATACTGCAATGCATTTGAAGTGAGTGGTAAGTGGCGCCCTTAAAATAGCGAAAATTGCAGTTTTCCTAGTTAACTTCTTAAGTACAGCGTCAACTAGTCTAGTTATATGCGCTGGTAATGAGATAACACTCCTGGCCGCTCGGTTCCGACTAATTTTAAACGCCGACAGAAGTACGAGTTAATAAAAGCGGTTGTGTACAGAAATTACTTGGAAATATTTGTGATTTATAATCTGATATTCTGAATCCAAACGCACTAAAAATAAAATCTATACACTACTTCCAGTATTTACGTTGTAACGAGACTACACGTGGCATCCATATTTCTTATGTGTCCTCCATCCTTCCCCGATGCAAATGCTTATCGTTCCTGTGTGACGCCAGCTGGCCGATGGGATAGTAGAGACTGATACTAGTACGGCCACCTGGAACTTTCGGTTGCGGCCGAATTTTTCTCCGTCGCTGAGATTCATAGTAAGAGTAACGGCCAGGTTAGCGCTAAAGACCATGATCTTTCATTTATCTCAAACAATTGCAAATAACTTAAACATTCTTTTAACCAAGTGCTTTGAAAAAATTTGAGACTGTTTACAGTCATAGGATACACAATTTCTGCAGAGCATTTTTTTAAATAACGTACCGTTTGTTAGCAGATTATTATTTTGCTTCATTTTGGCTTATTTTCACCACAAAGTATGTCATATTTCAGAGGCGAAAATCTAAAAATACGCTGTGTTCCTATACAGGTACAAATGGTGAGATTGTGATTCCTTATAAAAATGTGGTATAGTTACAATTTTTGCCTGACGCTATTTTTAAGGCTGGTATTAACACTTGAAAATTGATTTTTAAATTTTTTTTTGACAAAATACCTTCATCTCTGGTACATTTCAGGTGTGAATTTATGTAACAAGCAACCGAAGTTCGGGGGCCTACTATGCTATAATCCCTTAGTACAGGTCTACAACCTCACATGCAGTGTATTGCAGCCACTGACTATTGGTATGATTTTTCTCTCTCGTAAACGGTGCTTTCTAGCGACTTGTAACAAGAGGACCTTTTTTTGTTACTTAGGATGTACTGTTCAGAAAAGAAACATAAAATGTTCACAAAATCCAACGGCACAAAAGTTGTGGTCAATAAGAGGGTGGTCCCCCCTGTTATTTTCATGAAGGGGAGAGTTTTAAAGTGTGGTTTCTTCACGGGTTAAATATCTCGATAACACTTGTGCGCAGAATTGTAATTTATCTCCACGTGGTTTGCGAAATTTTGCCAAAAATAAATTTAAAAATCGATTTTCAAGGGATAATACTTCCCTTAAGAATAGTGCTGGCGAAAATTGCTTTGTATAACTATACCCAAATTTTCATAAGGAATTACAATCCCATTTGTACAGGAACATTCTGTATAAATGAAACTGGAGCAAGCGACGGACGGTCGTACTCTTTGAGTGACAGCTGGGCATGTTCTCGTATGAGACGTCAACCTGAGGGGTAAAAACCAAGGGGTGATATTTATTGCAGTGGAATATTTACCAATGTAAAAGAGAAAAAGGGGCAGAAAATATGTAACCCCTTTTTTTCGCTTTTAATTGGTTTTCTCACAAAAATGTAAGTTACTAAAGGGTTTTAATACAGAAATGTATTTATAAAGGATGCAACTAGGATAGGTTTTTTGTTTAACAAAAAATATGCTATAAAAAAAAAGGAGAAATAGTAAAATATTTCGCTGAAATCCTACTTTTTTTCATGATGATGTTGATATTCCAGTATCAAAACTTCGACTCTAATAACAAAGATACGAGATTTGTCCCAGCCTAGAAATTTCTTACTGTCGTGGCTATATTATTGTCAGAGAAATTAGAATAAACAAAGCACCCTGGAATTATTTAAATTTATTAAATAGAGACACTCCATAAATTGTAATTGCAGAAGATAGTGGCAACGGCAGGGACGAAGACAAGAGGTGCTTTTACTCGACCTACCTGGTAGAGTTGAAATTACTAAAAGTCGTCCGAAAACCTGGTGTGAGAATATTCTAACTCCATCCGAAATCTCTAAATATTTAACGCGATATCTTCACCGGATACGCTCAAATATACTCTGCTCGGGAGTGGTAGATAGTCGCCAGCAGACGAAAAAAACACGAAAGAGCGCGTATAGAGTAAACAAACACAGGCTCTGGTGTGTATACACACAAGAAAATCTGTTTATGGTGGGTAACTCCAGAATGTTTGTACAGTACACATTATTAGTAAGCAAATGTAATGCCATATACTTACATTGCACCTGTACCAAAGGGTATTATGCCGTATCCGAACTTGGTCAACGGCGACTGAAATATGCAACTTCTTCAGATTAAGTTGCATTTTTTAATGGGTCACCAAAATACAATTCTTAGAGCTTTCGTACGCTCGGAATTACAGTTAAACATCCCACAACTGAATAAATACGATCACGTGATCAACACTCACCACGTTTTCTAAAGCGCCTTACTGCAGCGACGAGGCGACTTGCTACGAGGCGGTGAGTGGCGGTGAATGTGCGGCGTCTGGGGGTGCAGAAGAGCGCTGACGGTACATGTGTGTGTGTGACGAGCCAGGAGGTTAGACCGTGCCTAACGATAAACTATACTTGGTTTAGTGAGCAAGTTCGGACATTTCAACTGTTACGTGATCGAACGTAATTCTAAAATAGGCGTTTTTGTATAAAGCAAGTTAATCAACTCTTACAGTGCGGGAATAGGTACTGCTAATATTACCTGTAAATACTATGCGATATGGCTGTGAAATGAAGGCAAATAAACGTCATGTACTATGTTGTATGCAATTTCGATAAGATCTGTAAATAAATAAGGACATTTGGTCAACTATTTTAGTTAAGACATCTTATACGCCGACCGAGCCTCGCTGCTCCAAATGCATGCCGTTGTAACATTACGCTCAATATGTTAATTATTTCGACTGTACCAAAAATTATATAAATATATTATTTTATGTACATTAGACATTTTTATTAACGATTCAGCTTTTTATCTTTTGTGTTATTGTGCCCGTCTTTAGGAACGTTTGGTATCGCACTGTTGTTAAATGTAGTTAAATCCCCTAATCTAAAATAAAGGCAAATTCGTTTGTTTTGACTGGAGAGCCATTATACTATCTTTAGCCTATCATTTCTAACAATATGTATTTATTTAAAAATGGCAATGAATAACTGTCGGCGACTTATCTATATTTATGAGTTACTTACACGAGCAAATATTTCACAGTATTTCTGACTGTCCATTTGTTAACTGTAAAACAAGCAAATATCACTTGTGCTGTTACAAATGGGTCAGCGTTGCTGCACCGTAACGGTCGATACTAGTGCGGTACTGAAGAGTGACACTCAGATAATTGCTTAAAACATTTTCTATTCTTCTACGTAAAAAAGTGTTACTTTATAAAGTAACTTTTCTCTGAAGGTAAATGCAGCTAAAATTAATTTGCTTAGAAAATATTCTACGGCGAATTAAAAATAAATTAAGACACACTTAATTTTCATATAAACGTTGCTTTTGGCTGATGGCAGAAGTGATTAGACAATATATTTCAAAGATAATTAAAATAGTTTACAACACATAAACATATCAGTTAAAATTATTTACTGCATACAGCTATTGAGAATGCAATTTAGTACCTTATTTGGACAACTTATTTAAAAGAAGTCAAGCAACATATCCTTTAAACTGAGAAAACAGCTTCTAAAATTAAGTTGATTGTGAGGCGGTTGGTTCAGCGATTTGCAGAAGGTAGCATAGGGCACATGGCACTTGGTTTGATTTATATAAGCAACATTTAAAGGTTTCCTATGTTCTAAATGTACGTAAATCACACAATCAAAAATTTTGCTCGGTTCCTTTTACACAAAAGCCGTCCATTTAGTAGTTAAGTTTCCAATTTAAGATCATTTTATTTACACATATAATTTAAAATAGAAGGAATCTTATCGGACTAATAAAAGGCTATACTCAAATCGTTAGTTTATTGTGTGCAAGCATTAGAACATAAAATTCCACTATAATACTTTGTGTGAGTTATGAGACTAGAAAGGTTATACTAGTAGAACAAAGATACTTTTTGTGGTTGATTATAGGAAGCGTTATTTCTGTGAAATGGCGAAGTCAACGTAATTTACAACATATTTAGGAAGTAATCTGTAAGGACTTTTCTCTAAGCGACAAGATTATACGATTTAAAAAACAGAAGAAC
Source organism: Medauroidea extradentata (assembly GCA_003012365.1). NCBI lineage: Eukaryota > Metazoa > Arthropoda > Insecta > Phasmatodea > Phasmatidae > Medauroidea > Medauroidea extradentata. Next base: position 7,351 of record PNEQ01117542.1, on the reverse strand, counting down.
ACAGGAATTTTACTTAGACGAGCTAGTCAGGATGTTTCAGGAGCTGACATCTGCTTCCGTCGTCACGTAGACTAAAAGTCTGTGTTCGTCTGTGTTTTCATCTTTGTTTCGTCTGGACTGTGACGTCGTTGTTAGGACATTCTGTTTTCGTGTCAGTTGCTGTTTGTGCTGTCTTTAATTGCAGTGACTTAAGTTTTCTCATTTCTCTTCAATTTTCCCTTTGGTTATTTGTTTCTTATATTTATTTTTCGTTCATTTATATTTTCTGTGTTTTAGCACAATTTCCTTAGAACTTTTTTAAGGTTTTTACTTTTATTTATGCGTGTGTTAATGACAGTCAAATCAGCTTGTCTTTTATTGTCTTTCTTGACCCATTCTTGGAATTCTGGAACAACATAGCATCGAAATGGCGTATGTCCTCAGTATTCCACTAAATATGATTCCAATCCATAGATAACTTATTTTTTACTAATTTATAGAAATGTAATTTTTTAAGTTGTTGATTTTTATGGCAGTGTTGTTCCCACAATAATCAGTTATTAACGGGCTAATTACGAAAATATTTTTCAACTACTACGTTCTATAAACTTTCAAACCACAAAATCAACACATTTCGCCTTGATTCACCATGTATAGATGTACAGACAGGATGCCTTAAAATATACATACGTATAACATACCAATAAATCTTAATTTTTACGTATAGTAACACTTTACAGGACATTTTAGTTTTTCAATTCTTAATTTTTTTGGTCATTTTAATCCTATATTAAAGTAATAAACACAATAGTACTGAGTTCTAAGCATAACACTGTGAGCACATTGTTTGGTACATTATCTATGTATCTACCAAGTGAACTAAACTGATGTAGACTGTAGATTCGGGAGCGAAAAAGTAACAAGAAATAATGACGTGTGTGTGTGCAGAAAGCAAGAGAACACGTGGATAAAACAATATATTCTCACCGTTACCGATGGCATATTGTTGCAGGAGATCTGTCATGTTGATGTGCGTAACGCCTCTTTTCTCCTGCATTAGGTTGTCGCAGTGTGTCACCTTACCGCTCCCTGGTCCACCTGCAATCAATTAATACATCTGTAACTAGGTGATTACCAAGTACTTCCGCTAGTTCAATAACTCATGGCTGCTACGAACAACTTCTTCAGCTGAGTTGAACTCCACTGCACCAACAATGCTGAAAGGGAAGTGCGCGTTCATATTAGCGGAGAGAGATGGCTGCAATTCATTAACTGTCAACGTATATAAGTGAGTGTAAATGTGAAGCATTTTTTACTGAAACGACGGCACTCAAGATTCAGAGATTGCTGCCACATGAAGTAATTTAATTATTGTAATAACTTTTCAGTAAAATTTTTACACAATAACTTATTACGACCTTGTTGCCAGTTTAAACATAATGTCACAAAATCCTTTATTAATAAGTTTAGGAACCTGAGGTAAACTTTTTTTCTTCAAATTCCCTTTTTATCTAACCTAATTTAAAAAAAAATGATTTTCATTGGTTTTATTAATCACTCAACGATCTACCATGTTCTAATGTACAAAATTGTCTAAATTTCAGTTATAGAAATATGACGTCTATCAAATTGGCAACAATCTTCATTCTCAGGGAGAAACTTTCGTCGTCTTGGTTTTCTTTGCCTTTCTCAGAAACGTTAATTTTAGAGTTCAATGATTTAAATTTTGGAATGTCAAAGCATTTGTAATTGATTGGATGTCTCCGATGTTGGTGATGTCACGTGGATACCATTAACAAACTTTGTAGAACTATTATTATTTTTAGAATTACATGAGAAAATAAGGACAGAAATCACGTCATGCCTAGTTCAGATTTTACTCAGGAGTTCTATATGTCATTAAAGGCTTTGCTTATAGAATGTAACATGTAAGAACACGTTGAAGCAACTCTATGGTATCGCGACAACAGCTATTATATCATAGCTCATGTAAAAAGTAAGCCCGATATAATTCTCATTTTACTTATTTCCCTACTAACGCTTCGTACCCTAGAAGAGCTGTCAATTCTTCGAAATGAAAATAAATATTGTGTAATAATTTTTACTGAGGGACGACAATCGTGGCTGACTGTAGTGAGATACAAAACTTCAGTTGCATAGGGCACGACATTTTTTATCTTGTTATTGTCTAGTGAATAGCTAACATTGTCCTTGTAAATGTATAAAGGTTTCCCATGACAAATTTCCCTTCGTCCCAAAATATACATACGTAGTGTTACGTAGGAAGACGGCATCGAAGTAAGTAAGTCGTCACGCCGACGACACCATTCATAAAGTGACAAGTTAAATTATATATTCGAGGAGCAATTTTTCAAAACTCTATACCTCCAAAAAATTTAAAATTTAGTTTATGACCACTTCTGCTAAATAGAATGGTGGAATGGGTTTTGATCTAAAGTGAATATTTACCATTGGGAAGGGTAGTGGAAAATGTATTTTGGTAACAAAACTGAATCAATCCACATTTTCTCATTAAAAGTCAATATAAATCTTGGTTATAATACACATTGCAATGTTTGTTGTTTTCAAAACTGAATAGATCAATACATTTTTGTATTTGAATATCTCACTCTCCACATATATTACAGTCATTCTGTCGCAAGAGATAGCATCATTGTAACTATAGATACATCGTTGTCAACCTTAAAACATTTGCTGTCCTGCTAGTCTTTTCATATATCCAAAATCCTTTTATTTTTCAGAATGTATTATTTCCATTCTTTGTCAAAATTCTATGTGGCATATCTAACATTTTCATTTTTGGTACCGCATTGTTGCTCTGACTGGGTATCCAAATTTTAACTTTTTTTTTTTTTTTTTTTTTTTTTTTTTTTTTTTTTTTTTTTTTTTTTTTTTTTTTTTTTTTTTTTTTTTTTTTTTTTTTTTTCCCCTTTTAGAGGATACATATTTTTCCTCTCTCCTGTAAAGTTACATTTTGTGGAGATATTTAGTTTTGAAAAAATTCTCCTCATTTGTGCTAATGAAACTAGGAAAGTGCTAACTTCTCAGACGTGAGAAAAACGTCAAACAATGCTGCGTTGATTCATTTGTATCACTTTTGTCATTCCAACATACGGTAGCTCTCTAAATGTAATACGTTTATCATGCATACAAATTTTCTTTATTTGGTAGTGCATCCGCTCTACACACGTTTATTTTTATCAATCATGAATGTATATAAGCGATTATATATATATGAAAATTATTTTGTTTTGAAATAAGACTAATAATGAAAGCAACCAATAGACAACTAAAAATAATGGGAAGTAGAGACGTCCGTGGGAGGTGAACGAACTTTTTTTGTGGTCAGGAGTCGTCAGACATTTCAAAGAGGATGTATAAGAAGCAGATGTCCTTTCGTTTTATGAAAAATAGGGGAAGGTGACACAGAACTTTATTACGAAGAATCCGAGATGGAGCAAATGAATGTCCAGCAGATGTTTCTGAAATGTGGTCAACAAACAAGAGAGTGGAGAGGGAGCAAGACAACGCGTGTCTCTTTACAAGAAATTGTATGGCAGAAATAATTGTCCTAAACTTCCAGAAGAAGAAGTATTTGCTGTATTAATCACGTTTTTAACTCCAAAAGAAGCATAAGAACGCCGCTAAAGTTTCTCAAAGTCTGATCATATAGATAAGTTTTTTCTTTAATGGCAGCAATAGTGACAATCACTTCTTAAATAATAGAATCTTCAATTTAGTTTCTGAGGTAGAAGCGACGTGTCTTTTTAAAATCTTTACCTCCCTTTCTGCACAAGCTTATACCAACTGTAATCCCCGCAGCAAATCTCATGTTCCTGCATTCAGAACCTCTCTTCCAGAATCTTCACGTGAAAAACAGCACACTACCACTCCCCTTATAGTAACTCTCCAGAGTTTCTAGGACCATGTGAAAGCATGACATCCCAGCATGACACTATTGACACTTTTGTCCAATCATCAATAACGATTTCTGAAGACAGCATTTCCTCTCCATCGTCCAAAATTACATTCTTACACGGATTTCTACACACGAATTGTATTTAATACCCTATTCTCTGGCATGTTTTCCACACGCATTTTACCAAAATCTAATGTTAATAAACTGTACGGATATTAGCCAATAACACTGTATTTTTAAATTCCGAATTATTTTGCGTGCGTAATGAAAGACAAGCAACTATTAAAAATATGTTTTGTTATAACTTGCTATGATAACATATCGTAGTACAGAAAAGTTAAGAAGCCGGCTTGCGTGTCGCAAAGGTGACGTTATCTTCTTAGAAGCCGGCAACATCGCAGCTGCTGTGGTGTCGCCGTGTAGGACACATTGTTAACATGTGTTAAAGAAGGCCATGACGTGGCAGGTGAGATAATAGTCTGCCTCCGCAGTTGACACGAGCTGAGGAGGAAAGAGGCAGACAAGTTCTTAGCATGACTACGCCACAAACAAAAATGTCGGCAAAAACGGAGGTATGGAGCACAGTCGTTGAAGAACAGGTCTGGACACTCGCCTATCTACCAATGTATTTTGCTTGACCCCCTTGTTGTTTGGCTGTAGTTCGTCAAGTTACCGAGAATATCGTACTTTTTGGCGCTGTAATCCTAGCGCTCGGACTCAAACTCCGCCCACTTTTTTCCATTGTTAACATTATCAAGTAAATAAAGATTGCTGGAACCTTTTTTTTTTTTAGTTGTGAGCGAAATAAGTATTTCATAAATTGATAAAAATTACGTTTTGATAAATTGTTTATCTTAGCGGGAAGGAAGTGGGCGGAGTTTGAGTCCGACCGCCCTAATTGCAGCGCCAATAAAACACAATATTCTCGGTAACTTGGTGAACTACAGCCAAACAACAAGGGGGTCAAGTTTCCAGGCGAGTGTCCAGACCTGTTCTTCTACTGTCGCCGTGGTATGGAGGTATGAACCGCCTGCGTCAGCTGTCTACTGCGTACGCAGGGGACCGAAAAGAATCACGGGGAAAGGGGGGGTGTATGCCCCCTTCAAAATACGAAAATATCAACTATCAACAATATTTTGAGCAACATGTGAAGCTAGATAAGTAAATTACGATTGCGTTATTTAATTGTAATGTATTTCAATGTAAAAATGGGGTTAACTTGTGTGTCTCTGATTAATGTTTAGGTTATTCTGATTTTTGTTGAATTACTTGGTTTGGTGTTGTTATCTCTGAAATGAAATCCTGCGTACGCTACTGCAGCTTTTCTCCGCGTCGCGCGTCCAAACTCCACAATAAAACTAAAATGATGGTTATTCCAAAAATGTGCGCTAAAATTTGCATTAAAGAATTAACGCTGACATATACAATTATAAAATATGTTACAGAAAGACAAAACCGTGCTGAAGTAGTACGAAATTTCTGCGTGGTTAGAAAGGAATGTATATGACTATTAACATCTGTATGATTATTTTAAGGCGCAAATAAATTACCAGTTCCATGAGTCGAAAGAATAACGTCATTTATGCCGATTGTAAATGTAGTGTGTTTGCAGTATTGAATAAGATGAAAATGTAGCGCATGTAAGCGTCACGTGAGCACGCTGGTCTGCAACCGACGCGCGTTACGTGACATTCGCGTTTTCATATGAAAATAATTTTAACATCCGTAAACCTATCGCGCAGAGATTTTCGGATAGTAAAATTATTTTCAAATTAAAACACGAGTATATTTGAAATTCTGTTATTATAGAGGTCCAGACATTATCGTATTAAAAATTATAAAAATTACAGTTTCCCATTTTTGTAGATTTTGTGGTTTCGAGCCCTTATTTTTCTAAAAACAGTTTTTAATTTTTTACTCGACAGTAAAGCATACTACCTCATAATGTTATATATATAAACGTCAGCTGATAAAATATCTGCTCGGCAAAAAATCTCATCGAAATTTGATGAGTAGTTCAGAATTTATTGACGATTGAGTGTCCCAGTCACCCGCTCGACATCTGACCTTTCCATACCCATCAAATGCACGAGGTTCCGGTGTCAGAGATTGTGTCTCAGATGTTCGTAACACTGGAAATAGTTTTGTTTAAAACGTTGGCTAAAATTATTGTCTAGGCTTGCTATTGTTTAATTTTTGCAAATTGGCTTCAAGAAACATACAATTATAGATTAATGCTTTTAGCGTTGATTTATGTACCACGTCCTTTTAAAGAATTTATCCCAACCACTCCCATGGCAAGGGAGAAGGGGGGAGGATAGATCAGCTAGGCGGTGGCCCTAAATATATTTTGGCCCTCCCTAAATTTTAATTTGCTAAAATAAACATTTTTATCTACTAACAGTCTATTCAAAAGGCGAGGTGAGAGTTGCTGTCCAAGAATATATTGGGCAATTGAAATACACAAAGAGAGAGATTGAATTACAAAATGCGTATCGCACATTTTTATTTAAAAGATAAACAGAGTCATGCTAACCCTTTTAATATTATGTTTACCTAGAGTGCACCCTTACATACTAAGTTTGATTGACTTGAAATCATGATATATGATAAATAAATAAATTATTAATTTTAATTAAAAAGCATATATAAAGTCGTCCTGGATGACCAAACGTGTTGCGTAACACAATTAAAGTTTATGTAGGGGCGTAGAACTTAGCTGAAACGTAGAACGTAGCGGCGAGTAGGTATCTAGAGAAAGGGACATGTTGAAAGCAATCGTAAGTTGTACATATTTGTGGAACCATGGTTGAAATCACGAAGGATTCTTGAACTATCAGTTGAAACCTTGAATTATTATTTCAACAACCTTGAATTACAGGAAGTTGAAACTATCGTTGAATTTCAGGAAGTTGAATTCTTGAACCCTCCATTGTAACAAATAAAAGGAAAGGGGAGAATTCAATTAAGTTTTTAACGAACAAAACGGGCCGTAAGACGCGCACGCGGTGGGAAAACTTACCTACGGAGGGAGACTAGATGGCTCGCATCTTGAAGTATACAGAAAGTTAAATATCGTAATAATTGCCTCAAAATTCACTCACTTATATATTTAAATAAACACTATATGACGTGAAAGAGAAACAATTTACATCATGAGAACTAGGTCATGGATACTAACATCTCCCGACAAACAGGAGCAATGCAGAGGCACATCATCATTCTTCCGAAGAGACTTTAAGGCTGTTCCAGTGCGCTGTCAGATCGACATGTCAGTAATTTCAATTTGATAGGTCAAAAGCGACTCGCATACCTTCCACGAACACGTGGAACACGTCACAGAACGCGTGAACTTGCTATATTAGCCACCGCGCTTCAGAATCTCTCACACTCGCCTCTGGGCGTTGCTGAAGGTCAGGTCTATGTTGCGCT
>PNEQ01117541.1:0-31657 GCA_003012365.1 Medauroidea extradentata | reverse complement strand
TATGCGAATGGCACAAAACTTAAACTTTTCTGCTACTGCACACTTGGTCTGCCACTCAGCCTAAAAGTATTCAGCCTAAAGTCATTCAGCCTAAAAAATACAACAGCTCTCGTGTCATAGTAGTCAAGATCAAAATTTCGTTCAGCCTAAAGTCATTCAGCCTAAAATTACTCAGCCTACAGTCATTCAGCCTAAAGTCGTACAGCCTAAAATTATTCAGCCTACAGTCACGCAGCCTAAAGTCATTCAGCCTAAAGTTATACAGCCTAAAATATATCCAGCCTAATTTTAGGCTGAAAAATTTTAGGCTGAGTGGCGTGTACCCGCCCAAACCACTGGACCTAGAAACATGAAATTTTAAGGGAAGTTTCCCCTTGTGGAGTAGGCGCGCACTAAGAAAGGAAATTTTGAAATTCGGCTATTAAGGTGGTGAAACGGGGTGAAATGTATTTTTTGCAAATCTTTGATATTTCTCTAACCCGACGGGCTATCGTCGTCTTATTCACTTCGTTAGGTCGCAAATACAAATGTCTAGAAATAAATTTCAGGATTTTTCGAAATTTTTATATTAAGGAGGTGAAAAGCCGTTTAATTCGTTTGCAGTGAATCCTCTCTTCATCTTAAACCACCTGAGATATCGAAGTGATTTTTTCTTTAAAATGAAGCTTACGCAAATACCTAAAAACTAATTTCAGGATTTTTCAAAATTCGTCCTTGAAAGCCTATAAAAAAATATAACGTGTTTAAGAATAATCTTTCGTAACACCTGAAATAGTTCAAAATTTGTTTCCTTTTTATTTCTTGCTTATAGTTAAACCTCTTTGGACTATAGCCTGTACACGCGAAATAACTCTCATGGCCTGTCTTGAATAATTTGTAGTTAAGTCTGTGGAGTTGCGGGGGGGGGGGATATGTTATTTAATTAGGCTAATTTAATTTCGTATGTACTAATTTAGTTGCAGCTGAACGCAAAACATATAGTCAGGCTTTTTTTAAAATTCGGATTTGGAAGAGGGTTAAAGAGGAAAATTAAATTTTTTAATATGGTCTACATAGCTATAGAACCCGACGCGCTGTTACAGAGATTTACACGTCAATTTGCTATGTATACGAATGGTAAAATAATTATTTCACACCCTTTAAGGGTGAAAAATGTAAACTTTAAGGGGACTTCCTAGCAGTCCGTGAAATACGTTGCAGAGGGTTAGAGTAATATATCTGGTGGCTTAACTATTAAAAGTGCATTACTTATCTTAAATTACGAAAAACAAAACTCTTTGAACGATGTTGTCATAGTTTTCAAAATGCTATACGCTTATTAAGTTCATCTACCAACGTGGCAATTCTTGCACCTAATGGAAGAACCAATAATGTGGTTTATAAAGAGGTCCTTACATAAAATAAAATATAAGCTTTTTGTGTAGTGAAGTTCCACAAACTCATACACATTCAGTCGCATTTCAATGGACTGCCCATACCTCTGAGCATATGAACTCGTGGTTGAGGGAAGGGATGTGGGGCTTAACGTTTCGTTATACTTATAAATGCTATGAATAATGTTAGCAATATGGTTGATAGGGTAATTCTGTCAATACCTTACCAAAAAAATTAAATTAAAGGAGTGAAGAATAACCGGGATAACAACCATTTCTGAATTATATGCGGGCAAATCCCTAGGATTTTCTATACTCAACAAATTAAGAGGGTAAACAGGTGTATTAATCATTTCCGTAATGAGTATTACCGTCAAAAATTAAAAGTAAAAGAGTTTCATTGTTTAAAAAATTACACGCGGGCGAAGCCGCGGCGGGACTGCTAGTCGTTTTATATGTACCAGCTCTCGGGGCGTACAGGAATGTAAATAAACCCATGTGGAATTTGAGACATTGGCTTGTAAAATATCTTATATGTCTAGAAATACAGTAATACGTTTGCATCTTATTATATATCTGCAGGTAATGATGACGTTACATTGTACGTGTCAATTTCCTCACAGTATATATAATAGAGCCAATTAAAATTTCAGTACATCGAACATCTACGAATTCCAACAACATGACAATCCTAGATGAAAACGAATTCGCTAAAACAAAATGGTCTCATGTTGCTTCTGTTAGTACTTATTTATTCTGTGCTACGAGTCTGACTCGCATCAGTTCCTTGTTTAGGATAATGTATGTGCAGTTTCTTTCTGCGTACCTTTGTAATTCCCTTTCTATTGAATAAACGAAGCCGGTACTGATTTTTGTGGAACTTTTGTTGCTGTTTTGGAGTTATTTAACATTAGCTGTTCTGTTTGTCCTCGATTTAGTTTTATAAATTTGGTCATGATTAGGGAGTAAAATTTGACTAACATGAAGTTATAAATATTATAAGATTAATGTGATATTTTCATTAATTTAGCTTGTGAAATTGCATACGGATTTTTTCCTAATTCATGATCGGCAGTTTCACATGTCGATTTAATGAAAATATTTTTGTTAGCCTATCCGCCATGTCCCAATCTCATTACAGAAAATTCCATAAAAACCTTTCGGAAAATATTTAAACAACTTACGACCAGTAACCAATCTGTTGGGTTGAAAATACCATCGAAATTAAGAAATTAAGAACACCTAACATCAAATATAGTATGTACGAACGATTTATCATTATAATATCAGGTACACTGAATGAAGGTGTAGATGATGCAAACGCAGGTAACTTTTTGCACAACTTATCCACTTTACAATATAGGTGCTGCTACTCCTGTGAATACACCATCATTCGCGTGTTCTTGATATTAGGAAATAGCCTAAGTAATGGTTACTCATGGGCACAGCGTGGTGAATTTTCTGTATTAAATTCGGAAGCATTCTGCGTGCGTGTGCATTTGCATTATATAGACTTACAGCTTTATGAGCTGCATGGAAACTCAGCTAAAATATTTCTGGAGACGTAAATTTGTCTAAATAGTGGCATATATGTAGTACAACTTATAGCCTTGCTAAACTCGTAACAACGATATATGAACTAGAAATTCGAGTTTTAAGCATTGAAAATCATATGGTAAAAACATACATACAATTAGGGATGACCACCCACCCCCTTTTAAACTGCATGCAATTTCTTCGCGGTCATGTGATATTGCTATTAATACCCAGTAGGTCCTATTAAACAGATAGAATAGTACTTTTGGTGCAAATGACAAACGCATAGCATTCTCTTAAAAAACGCATACAAAAACTCCTGTCGTGTAGGCAATACCAGTCAAACAGTGTCTGTATCGTTGCTTAGTGTTTTAGTTGGTGTTTACTACCGCGTGTAAGACGTATAGTCTACATGCCAGGTATTGTCACGGCAACGTTTGCATCTTTGCGTGTGTGTTTTTAAACGTAAACGAAAGTGATGGATATGAAGACCGCATCAAATGGCCATATCGCATGACGACGAAAAAGATATGCAAGAAACATATTCCATGTTGAGTATAAGAATAGACATTTAGGCCTATATGTGTATATACAGATGATTCAGGGCGGAATGCGTTAGTTTTGCGTGGTGGTAACTTAATGAAAATTAAGTCGTAAATATCTTTCAATTTTTTCCCTAAAGTGAATTATAGTGGGAATTTTGCTACTCTGAAAATCGACTTCAAAATGTCACTCCATCAAATAAAATCACAAGCTAACTTAGTTCTTTGTCACTATTAAGAGTGTTTGTTGCTAAATGTCAAGTGGAATTTTATTTTAGATTTAAATTAGTTGCATTTTATAAAAGGTTTTCGCTACCACCACGCAAAATTTACGCACCTTCAATCCTGACATCCTGTACATATATGTATATATACATGTAAATGTGCATGTGTGTATATATACATACACACACAAAGTATAAACCACCCAAGAGGCCGTGGTAGTCGAGTGGTTAGACCCTTCACCTCTCACCGAGACGATCCGGGTTCAACTCCTGGCGGATCATCGTTTGTGGGAATCGCACCCCATCTACGAGGAGAGACGAGCCGTGCTCAAAGTATCCCTTGAAAACGTCATTCGTGATGCAGTCACCTACACAGAGAACGCCGACAGGAAAACCGTCACCGCAATTGATGTCATCTACGCCTTGAAGAGGCAGGGGAGAACCCTGCATGGCTTCGGAGGCTTAACTGGCCTTACCCCGACAACATTTCCCCCGCCCCTTCATTCCTGCGCTGCTCCTAGCTCACCTCAAATTACCCCTCGCTAGCGCTGAAGACCTAGACGGTAAAAGTTGACCAAAATCTCTCGCTATAAGTCACACTGCTGCAATTAGAGTGTTTGCACCTGAAATTTTTACATTATGGCCGGGGGCCACGGTGGCCGAATGGTCAGACCATTCGCCTCCCACCAAGGTGATCCAGATTCGATTCCCGGCAGGATCAGATCCCGGATTTTCGCATGTGGGAATCGTGCCGGACGATGCCACCGGTCGGCGGGTTTTTCTCCGGGATCTCCCGTTTATCCCGCCCTTTCATTCCGGCACTGCTCCAGACTCAGCACGTATAACCCCTCGCTATCGCTAAATACCTCTATGCTAAGCACTGATCAAAATCTCTCACTCATTCACTATATGATGGCGAATGGTTTTAATATTTTGTATGATTTACATCTCGATACACTTAACAATATTCATAGCATCGTGGTTTTATTCAATGATATTTGCGATATTTCGCGAATGTCAGAATTTAAAACCCGAATTTCAAGGGCGAACCTCTCCTTAACGAGCGGAGCAGAGCTATAAATTACAAAACATTTGTCATCCTTATCCACAAAAAATTACGTTCCGAAACATATCGTGTAGGTTTCCGAACAATCTGTATAAGTATCTGTGTGTATAAGCTGTATGAATGTGCGTATAAACGTGTGCGTGTGTCTTGAGGACGACGACTACCACTCAGGTACATTCTCAGAACATAGCTGTTCGTTGAAGTGACGCACTTGTGTTCCAAACTACTCTTCATATACACTCCGAGCGCGCACTCATACACACATAAACCCACACACATATACGAGACGAAATTCCCAGAACAGTCTGTGTTGACTCTCCAAACTACCTGACCCTCAACCTTATGGAAGACTGGACGTAAAACCCCTATTTTTAAGGGAAATTTCCTAGTATTAACCGTTATTCTTAGACTAGGTTTAATTTTATTTTTATTATAATAATGCCATAGTAAATTGTAGACATGAACTATAAAGAATATAGAAAAACTTACATGAGACGCAAACCAATGATTTATTTATTTACTGCGAAAATTTCCATCCTCATGTATAAATATTTGTAGGTTTATACGTATATAAAGTATGTTTACATCGTTTACAATTAATATTGTCAGTAATATTTTTTATCTTTCCGCTGCGTGTGCATGTTAGCATTTGGTACGACGTGTCATTTTAAACATAGGCCTTCGTAAATTTAAGATATTAATTATACTGTCCATAAAAATGTCATTAACTACCATTATTAAATACATGAATGAATTAGTTATAAAAATAACGGCGATTTAAGTAGGTCTTAATAGCTAATTCAGACAGTTTCTTTAAATATTAGTATTTGTGCGAACTGTAAAATCTACAACTCAGTCGAAAGTACCTAGTAAGTGAAACATAGCTGCACGTACAGGGATAAATAATTTTCTTTTTAAGTGTACAGAAACGCTAGTAGTTTTATCAAGGGGTGCAAAACCAATGCTGCCGGTCTATCTCTACATGTGACCAAATTGACCGGCGCCGTATTGCAGTTAATAACATGCAATGTCCTACAATATAGTTTTTTCTTGAAAAGCAAATCGTTATCCCCACCCCTGCTAAAATACACAATTCCCTGTCTTCGCCTGCAAAATATCAGCATTCAATTTGGTCACTTAACAAAAGAGCAGTGTTAACAGTCCATTTCTTTTATAACTTCATAGGATTTATATGCCTTATGCTCTGAAGGGAAGACAAAGAATCTTAAAAAATTTAATTTATGGGCACAGAAGAACAGTTTAAATAACATTTAAAAAACATTTGTTTAGTCATTATTTGGTCCATAACTGCAACTACAAATACTAGTAGTCTCAAATCGTAACAATCTTAAATGATTTGGCAATAAAACAATAACATCACAGCTACTCACACAGTAGTTTATTGGTTCCACGTTTCTCGCACAGGCAGAGGACAGTTGTGAGCCAGCGCACGCACACGCAGTCCTGCCAACATTTCAGCCGCTGCCACTGATGGACACGTGAGCTGCTTTCAAACTATTTAGAGAAAGTTTAGTTTTTGAACCCCTCACACCACAGGCCGTCCTTCGCTGTTATCCGAGATGCGTAAATCGGACATCCTTTCATGCCTTAATGCAGTGCTGAGTTAGTGGATCTGACGCGTCAGCCGTGCTGTAGTGCGGTACGAAAAGTATTTTTTTCTTGTGTAACTATTAAAACTGTTTCCAATGCGTTTGTCTACGTAATGAAGACACACGTCGTCAAAATGCGTCCCTATGGATTTAAAAATGTCGTCCACTAATTAAAAATGTTATTACCAAGCTCCTTAAAAGTGCAATAAATGACTTTTACACGTTGCTGTAGCTGAGTTAATATCAACCGTAATCGTAAAATAAAATCACAGAAATTAGCATTGGAATTTATCACATACTTCACAAATAAAATAAGTAACAGGGTCTTCGCGTGAAGTCCCGTTGGAAAACACTTTCTACATGAACTGTGCACGCTAGTTCAGTATTTCGTGCCGCGACGCGGTGAGGTGTTTGACTGAAGTGTTGTATTCGACTTATCGCCTTCCCCATTTCCGTGCCTCAAACGTAAAAAACTAAGCTACACTTACTCTTAAGGTTGAGTTACAATGGCTATAAGCGCTACCCCAGTATGACACAGTATTAAACATAAGAGTAAACCTGCATGATGTACTCATGGAGGTATTAGTACATGGAGTGACATCTGCCGTACATTTCAATAGCAATCGTGTGAAGCCGATTATTTTCGAACATTTTCGAACTGCGCATGCGCAGGGCGTTATTTTTCATGAGTCGCCATATTTGGGGGGGGGGGGGGCAAAACAATAGCAGAAAGCAATGTAATTATGTAATTTTTTTTATAAAAATTCGCGCAAATTCTTTATTTGAATCATACACAACAGTTTACAGTTGCTTCAGAAATATAAAAAAATCCGAATTAACTCTCGCTGTGTGTATGTACTTTATAAACTTGATGAATTTAAATAATAGTTTCTTACCTGTACAAAGGTAATACTCCGCAACGATCGAATTTGTTTGTAAGGCCAAGATCTGCACAAACTTTCACCATAATTTGTAGTTAACAAAAAAACTAAAACATTTCCATTCAGCTCAATGCTATATTTACATGTTTTTGCCACCACTAGCTCTATCCTTGTCTTCAAACGTCGTCTATTGGCTGGCTTCAAATTTGCTCAAAGGCTTCCACTCCATAGACTAATACCTCCATTGATGCACCTCAGTCTGACTTGCTACAATCGTACATATATATAAGCACATACGCTAGGCAAGTTTTAGTACTAAGAAAAGTTGAATCACTTTTGCTTGATACTAATATTATGTAAAATATTTGGCCATCAGAGGTCTTGAAGGGATACTAGGTTATCACATGAGAGCCTAAATTAGCGTCGAATGAATAGCTTGAGTTGTACAGAAAAACACAGCCAAATATTTGTGTTTGAAGAGAGAAAGGGTTGGATTGTTTTATGTGATATAATTGTCACAGCATTATCGAAAGTATTTCTTTATAAAAAGTCTTCAGGTTTATTTTAAAACGCTACAGTATTGTTTACAAATTCAAACATTGGGTCTTACGTACTTTCTGTATGCCACTAACTCTGTCACCAAAAATTTATTTTTAAAAATAACAGTTGCATTTCTACCTCTTAATTCTAATCAACAGGCCCTAGGTGCTTGAGTTTACGTTAACAATATTCTTATCACAATTAATATGTATGTCTTTAAGTTAATGCTTGTTGTGCCCTTGGCTTTATGTACAGACTGGTATCGCTAAAATTAAACATTTGTCCGCGTATTTCAATACATTCAGGTTATGTTCACTAAGTAAAATAACTCAGTGGTTCTGCGATACAGGTTAAGTGAGCAGTTAAGTTTGTCTGACATATCAACGCCCAGCCTAAACAGGCTCAACCTTGATAGCCTACAAGAAACTGTAAACACTAAGAAAGGATATTTATCTTTAATTCAACCCTTATGGAAAACATAAGAGGATAAAATACATTTTCGATTATTCGTCGATATAGTTCGAATCCAACATGTTCGTTTGTATCGTCATGATATTTCGTCAATAGCACGGTCGTAGAAGAACAGGCCTGGACACTCGCCTATCTAACAATGTATTTTGCTTGACCCCCTTGTTGTTTGGCTGTAGTTCGTCAAGTTACCGATAATGTCGTACTTTTTGGCGCTGTTTTCTGGGCGGTCGGACTCACACTCCGTCCACTTTTTGCATTGTTAAATTTATAAAGTAAATAAAGGTTGCTGGTGACTTTTCTTAAATTTGTGAGCGAAAAAAAGTAATTCATAAATGGATAAAAAAATACGTTTTGATAAATTGTTTATCTTAGCGGAAAGGAAGTGGGCGGAGTTTAGTCCGACCGCCGAAACATCAGCGCCAATAAAACACAATATTCTCGGTAACTTGACGAACTACAGCCAAACAACAAGGGGGTCAAAATATACAGGCGAGTGTCCCGACCTGTTCTTCTACGACCGTGGTCAATAGGACACTCGTACGAATGCCTGTAAACCTATACAATCAGTTTTTATTTTCTTTTAAAAAATTGGTTACTAAGGGATTAAAAGACGTTGCATGTGTTTTAGATTAATTTTCTATATAAATCGAATCAGTAAAATTAAGATATTAGTTGTGTTTTCTATTAACAATCGGTTGCAGTTAATTTACCCGTCGAAAAATTGAGATACTTTCGTCTACAGACTGATGCTTTCATAAATATACAAAACGAGAACAAAAAGGGTGATAAAGTGTTTTTTTATAATATTTTATAATACGTCATAAGGATATATCTATATTAAATCAATTATATTTTTCGAAACCATGTTAAAGGTCTAAAAATAAGTAAAAAGTTTTAATCGACATTATTTAAATGTCTTAAAAATCCCTATTCTAAACATGGCCATAAATGCAAGTTAATAACTATAGTGAATAATTATGTACAGCGTTTGTGTGTGTGTGTGCGCGCGCGTGCTTTTGCGTGTGTATATGTATGTACATATGTATGAATTTATGTAAGTGTACATACATACACACACATATATAAAAGAACGACGTCGCAACGAGGGATATACAGCTGGCTAGGAACAGCTAAAAACGTAAGCAACAGCTATGGCATTTGGCTACAGAAAATAATATTCGAAGATTAATGTTATTTATTTTATTGTATGTAATTAATATTTTTCGTTAATTTCTTAGCTACGATAACCTAATGTACTTAACATTGTTTTAATTTTCTTTTATTATCTATGTATTATATATTTCTCTTTGAATTACTAAAGTTACCTGGTTAGTTAGTTAGCTAGTTAAAAATTATTTATTCATATATTTTTATTTTTGTTAGAACTCACATCCAAAACAGTAATTTTATTTTTAATTTCTTTTAATTTATTAATTTGTTTTTTTTTTCTTTCGTTTCGGTTTAAGACTATCTCCAACCTAAATACCGCTATGGTAAACCATAGAGAACAGCCGCGAGCGAGGGGGGTTGCCGAGAGATGGAAGAGTCTTGGTCACGACCGTAGAAGAACAGGTCTCGACACTCGCCTGGAAACTCGACCACCTTGTTGTTTGGCTGTAGTCCACTAAGTTCAGGACAATGCTATAGGTTTTTGGCGCTGCTGTTACGGCGGTCGGACTCAAACTCCGCCTACTTCCGTTCCACTAAGATAAACAAATTATTAAACGTATGTTTGATCAATTTATGAAACACTTCCATCGCTCACAATTTTAAGAAAAGGCTCCAGCAATCTTTATTTACTTTATAAATTTAACAATGGAAAAAAAGTGGTCGGAGTTTGAGTCGGACCGCTCGGTTTTGTAACGTGTACTGCTTCATTTTAATGTACATAATATTTGTATTAGCATCCACTGCAATTGATTTAGATTGTATTTATGTGTTTGAAAGGCCACTTAACATTTATACTCTGGTTAACCTAGTTAATTGCCAGTCAGAGAACATTAATTTTGTCTGTTGATTTTTCACCTGCAAACTTTACCAGAATTTATTTTCATGTTAGTTAATATCCCCGCATTAATATTATTGTTTTCTTGCACTATAGCCAGACCTAGCATACCTGGCCTATGTTTATTTTTTTTTTGTAGTTTGTTTTCCCGTTGCCATAGCAACAGCGCCTCGTGCGCAAATTTAAACACAGCCTATTACTGATTTGCTGACGGGAATGTACGATTTTTGAGCAATGATTAGTTCTTGGTGGCTTAGGAAAAACTACGACATAGCGTGGCTTTTTGAATCGGCATGGAAGGAAGTAGGAGACCTTATTTTTCGGTAATCGAGTCCCGCAAGATAGTTCTGCGAGAGCTTTCTCAATGAAGACGATGCCGAGATGTACGACGTGATCGTAGGTGTGCCTGGGGCCCACCATTCAACAAGATCTTCAAGAACTTCACGCCGAGATATCATCCCAAATGCCAGCTAAGTTCAGCATCAGTTTGATGGTGATGGCGCAACGTAACTGCCGACGCTAGCTTAATTTTCAACCTGATTTTCGGACTAAAAGAACTACCTAAATTTTGCTCTCGTTAACCCCTGATATTTTAAGATTCTCGTTGCCATAAATTTCAAGGTTGTATTAAAGTCTAAATTATCCTATGGAAAGGATAGAACATGAATCGGCCTACACCCACTTACACCAACGTCTGTATGTTAATACAATAAAAAAAAAGGCTGGCTGCTCGGTTGACAGTAATTTTTTGTTTAAGGTAAACACTGGCAATTTTTCTTGATTTGATTTAATTATCTCTACATAAATTATATTCGCAGTGGTCTTTATGCAGTTTAGTGTTCAAACCTACCATCGAAAATACTGTCAAGCAAACAATTTTATTTGCGTTTAATGGGTGTTTTTCTGTCTTCGAAAATTAATGTACGTCTTGGTATATGTCTGATGGTGTGGAGAATATAATGGTTTTCAGGTTGTGTGCACTGGAAATGCCAGTACCTTGGAGAGTGGTAAGACAGTATCACAGAGAGTTTTCTCACACACTAGTTCAACCTTTATGTATACAGTATACTCACCTACCAGACACTACCCAGTACATTTTACATAACTGGCGCCGTTAGCGTGGGGCCACGAATAGGTAGTTTCTTTTAGGCAACCTTGGCTATCGCCTACAATAACCTAGCTGATGCCCAGAAGGAATCAGACTCCTTACCATTTGAGGAAAAAGTCTCGTCCTGATTACAGACTAATTAGTTGTGGTTTGCTTGAAATGGAGCAGGGAGATTTTAATAACCTGTTTAGTACAACTGAGGGTGCAGAGGATGTAATTGCTACAAATAGGAATGATGATAAGATACAACCACAGACCGAGAGCACCACCTCTAATAGAGTGACTGATCCAGAGCCTACACTCAGGGACCTAATGGATATCATAAAACAACAAACAGAGCAGTTAAAATTAGAGCTACAGAATGAAGTTAGGCAGCAGGCTGCGCAAGCTAAGTTGCAAGCTGAGCAACTGGAGAACCAGGTTAAGGAGCAGACAGAGCAGATCCGGTCTGACATATCTATTCAGATTGGACTCCAGGCTGAACAGCTTAGGTTAGATTTATCCAGTCAAATTTCTGCAATAGAGAAACGCCTTGCCGAAGAGGTTACCCAGCAGGTGGTTCGCCAGGTTAACCAGCAGACGTCTACCCTAAAGATCAAAGTAGATAGGCCAGACCTTGCTGTAACCACACAGCAAGAAAGTGTGCAGACAGAAGTGCTGGAAATAAGATCGAACATTGACCAGGTTAGGGAGGAATTGGTCGCCATTCAGAACACCTATCCCAGTAGGCTAGAGTCTGTAGAGCACAGACTAGCAGCTGTAGAAGCTAGACCTAGCTCAAGTTGTACGAGTGAAACCAATACTCACCAACAGGAATCCATAACTATACGAATTGATAACCAAATCACCAATGTAGTGAAAAACACTGAAGAGAAACTAGCAATGATAAATAACCAGGTAGCTGGTATAGAGAGAAAACTAGAGGAGGTTGTCAGTGGAGTTAGGAGAGTTAAAATAGCTAACCTTGACCCTAATGTGAGCAGAACTGCAGAACTGGAGGCAGCAAATACCTCAGCTGTATCTTCTGAAGCTGAGATAGCCCAGTCAACTGTAGGCCTACCGAGCCAGACAACCCAAATACAGCTACCTCACTATTCAAGTTTGTTACCACATCACCCATCGAAATGGTGGGTAAAACAACAGCCCACATTCGACGGAAAGTTAGGTGAAAATCCGGTTACATTCCTGAAGAAGTTTGACAAATTTGCTACTTTGTTCGAGCTCAGTGAGGCTGACAAATTGAGGTGCATAAATTGGAGCCTCAAATCCACAGCTCAGTATTGGTGGGATCTGGCTAAAGAAACTGTGGATAGCTACAGCAAGTTTACACGAGTGTTCTTGGAGAAGTTCTGGAGCAAGAGGATCCAAGGGACCCTAAGAGCACAGCTGCATGCTGAACGTTTATTTCCAGGTAAAGGGCGCAGTCTGGAAACCCATACCTCAGACTGCTATGATAAGTCCAGATATTTTGAACCACCGATAAGTGATGAAGAATTAATATCTATGATACTCCGTCAGCTGCCCTATCGATACCAGGTGCACTGGGCAGGTCGCACCCATTCTGACCTCACCACCTTCAGGAGAGATCTACTAGAGTTCGATCAGATAGATCGTCTACAGCGGCAACAGGGTGCAAGGGATACAGACAAGCCAACCCCACCTGAGAGGCCTCCACCACTGTATCCGCAATAAGCTCAAAGGGAAAACCGATATTTCAACCGGAACCATCAAGCGCACCAAGTGCAGGTGGTTAATGCTGAAAGTTTGGGAGCCCGCAACCATCACCAACAGGGATCTGACCACAGTCAGTTCAATTTCAAGAGAGGCCAGCAATATTTCAGAGAAAGAGGCCGAGGAAGACAGGAGAAGCCTCGACGACCATCTTCATACAGTAATAATGAAGAAGAATGGAGGTAGAAAAAGAAGAGTAGGGCAGAAATAGGCAGACATAGCCCTAATCACCGACATCTTGCTGATAAAGGAGAAACTAGGGGGCAGGTTAACCAAGATGCTTACTGTAGGCACTTACGCCCTAGTTCACCTAGGATACACTACAGGTCTGCACCCGAAGATGATCGCCCAACCAGACCAGAGTTAGAGGGGAGAAGATCGAAGAGAATGTCCTCTAGGGGGCAGTCACCTAACCAAGAAGGCTATTTCGCTAGTCAGCAGCCTTTAGATCCTCGTATCCAGGAAGCAACAAGTGGCATTGGCACCTGACAGTCAAGTGCAGGGCCAAGACCACAACACTGCGTTAAACTATTAGGGGTCAAGTTGACGGAACCCAGATGCTGACCTGCGAGCCTGTAAGAGAGGGGTTCCCAGCAGGTGACAGTTTAATTGAGGTTAAAATACAGACAGTACTGTTGGATTCTAATGAGAGAGAATTTCTATTGAAAGAGCCTCATGAGGGTGTCATAAATTACAGGAAAAATTTTCAGCAGCAGACTGACAAGGTAGTCTTTACTACTACAAGAGTTCGACCTAGAATACCGACACATAAAGGTAACAAAAAATGTGGTAGCAGATTACTTGAGTCGTACTCCAGATGGAAGGCCAGAAATGCCAGGAAAGAGGTCGCATGAAGTATCTATGTCCGCCAGTAAGAAGGCGGTTGTTCCCAGTAGCCAGTGGTTACCTAACCTACAGAACCTACCAGAGGAACAGAAACAAGACATCTTCTGTACAGAAATCAAGGCTAAATTAAATAATTTGCCACCTTCACACCATCTGCATAGGCTATTTTGTGTCACTGATCAAGATGTGGCGTATAGCTACCGTACATCAAAGTCAAAAAGTTTGAAAATGAATGGAAGCTTATCGTTCCAGAGAAACTTGTGCCACAACTTGTTATCGACACACACCAGATGTTGGGCCACATTGGCATAACCAAAACATACGAAGCTCTGCGCACCCAGTTCTTTTGGAGAAAGATGAGACAAACAGTTATCAGTCTAATTCGCAGCTGTGATCTTTGCCAGAGATGTAAACATCCACAAGAAAATTTACAGGGAGTAAATAATGCTATCATTCCATCTAATCCACTAGATATGATTTCAGTAGATTTGTTTGGCCCATTGCCCAGGTCCAAAGCCAGAGTAACCTTCGTATTTGTCATTATGGATTTATTTTCTAAATACACCGAGTTATGTGCCATTCTTAATGCAACTGCTCGCACTGTACTAGCCAAGTTGAAACTTTTCGTAGAGGAAGTGGGATTACCAAAATGTGTTTTGTAGGATAAAGGATCATAGTTTACAAGCAAAATATGGCAAGAAAGAGTTAGAAAACTGAATGCAATCCCTACCTCAGCCGCTGTGAGACATCCCCAGGGAAACCCAGTGGAAAGAAGAATGAAGACACTTGGCAACATACTTCGAACGCTCTGCCATGCAAAACAACAAGGATGGTTTGACAAGATACAGTTAACTGAATTTGTAATGAACAATACAGTACACGAGTCAACCTCTCTTACACCTCAAGAAGTGCTCGCAGGCCAGAAGTCAGTCATCTACGATCCGTAAAAGCTACCGAAACCTCCAGCTACAACAACAGAACACCCACTGAGTGACCAACAATGGCAAGAAGAGGTACACAGTTTCGTCAGAGAGAGGCTAAAGCTCTCAGCAGAGAGAAGAAAGAGGAATGCTAAAACTTCAAAGCTTAAGGAGCTAGTCCCAGGTCAGTTAGTGTTAGCCAAAACTGCACCAGTAAGTCAATTCTGGCAGAAGGTGACGAAAAAACTATTTCCGCTCTATTCGGGCCCCTATATCGTGAGCCGGCAAGTTCATCCGAACTGCTATGAGGTAGCAGATCCAGCTACAGGAAAAGTGGTGGGCAGATACAACTTGACTGCACTGATAGTGTACCAGGCTCCCTTACAGGCAGTATGAGGCAGTTTAAATTACTACTTCCCAGAAATTGCAGCATGCACAAGGAAGCTATACAAAAATATGGAGAAATATATATATTTTTAATTTAAGTCACATAGGATATTAAGGGCAACGCCTAGAAGCGGCGAGTTTTTTTAACAGAGGTAGAGTGCATGAGACTGTGGTGTGTGTGTCAACCACCAGCAGGAAGCATTGTGGAGCTCCGCTGTATTTATGTGTTACGTACCTCTCTGTATGTTATTATTTTGCCCTACTGTATTTGATGCTGACTTGTGAAGTTGATATATAAATTCAGAACATAGTTATGCGCAGTTGTTGAATATTTGTTTATCAGAAGCCTTATGTCTAAATGCCAATGAAATGGGACCCTAATTGTATTTATTACGAGTTAACACCTGTTACGGCGGTCGGACTCAAACTCCGTCTACTTCCGTTCCACTAAGATAAACAAATTATTAAACGTATGTTTTACCAATTAATGAAACACTTCCTTCGCTCACAATTTTAAGAAAAGGCTCCAGCAATCTTTATTTACTTTATAAATTTAACAATGGAAAAAAGTGATCCGAGTTTGAGTCGGACCGCCCGGTTTACAGCGCCAAAAATTACGACATTTTCGGTAACTTGACGAACTACAGCCAAACAACAAGAGGGTCAAGCAAAATACATTGTTAGATAGGCGAGTGCCCAGACCTGTTGTTCTACGACCGTGGTCTTGGTCCGACATCGAAGCCGATATGGCGTGAATTTTTTATGTTTGCTACGCTAGTTAATATCTAACGCCATCCTAATGATTTTTATATTTCTTTGCTGAGACCAAAGACCAAGTTTAAGTCTAGGAAGGACGTGTGGAGTATGAGAAGAGCCCACGTGCCTAATTATATTTTATTTCTTAGTGCGCAAGATTTTGAAGACGCGGCGGGGCGTTTTGATGACGCCATTTGCAGCAGGACGCTGATTGGTATGACGCCGATCCAACTTTAATTAGTTTTACGCACTATGCATCCTTTTTTGATTTTTCATCGATAGTAAACATCAAGTTTTATTTGGATTTTAAATTGTTTTGGGAAGATACTTACTTAATTTGGTTTATTATGGCTTATCCAGAACCTGTAGTCCTGATTTTTCTAGAGGACTTAAGCATACCGTGCAGACGCATTTGAGCTTAGCCGAGGAACTATTAAGAACCCTGAGAAGATATTTAAGTGTTTAAGTGTAAAGGGGAATAATAATTTTGTATTTTGAACTTTAATTTTTCGTCGTGGACATAGTCATTTAAAGTTTATTTTAGGCACCTTATATTTTGAATTTAATTGCTTCATAATTAATTATTTTACGTTTATTTTAGCATTTAATTGATCTGAGATTCATTAGAAGCTATATTTTTATAAGTTTTAATTAATTTTGGTTTGAATTACACAGGAAAGGATGTGTTAGTACTAATCAAATCAGCCTACAGAGTGTATTCTTTTAATTTATGTCAGCACTATTCGATTCAACATTTTCAAATTTTCTTCAATAAATTTAATTATTTTCAGAGGGCTGCTTTATTCCAAGGTTAAATGTTGTTTTTCCAGTGTCTGCCAGAGAAAGGTAAACAACAATACCTTCACCCTAAAACTGACCTAATAAATTTCAAACTAATATTTTGTCTCCACAAACACACTAAAAATTGTACTTAATTTTATTACCAATCACGTCATACATACCCCTTAATTAAAATATGCATTTTACCATAGACGCTACATTAAGCTTTGTATATTCTAAATCGCGTTAGAATTTAATATATTTGCCATAGAATTTGTCCTGTATAAAAATTTTTAACTTTCATTCTGATACCCGATAAGATTTTTTTACTCGATGTGTTCTTAATTTAGAATGGCCTAGGAGTGACGGTTGGCAAACTCTCAAAATCGCAGAAGTGGGCGTAAGACGTGACTGTTTCTCTAATGTTACTCGGTGTGTTCGTGTATAAGCTCATCACGTGGTCTGGTTGTTTTAGTGTCATCCTAAAAAACATTGTGTACAAAGAAGAATTGTAAAAAGCTGAACACCCATGCTTACATAACAAATGACAAATACAAACGTCAAAATTAACAACAATACTCAACTTGAACTTCATTCAACTTTGTATTTTAAAGTAGACTATTAATTCTGTTTCAAAAACATGCGTAGGTACTACTTCACTTATATTGTAATTAAATACGGAATTACACGCAGACAATGTCGTGAGCAAAAGCTAGGTTAGTAATTAGCAGAAATTTGAAGTGAAGCATTACTTTTTCGTAAGTTCTTCTTGCTCGAAGTTTTTTTTTCACGATGCACAAAGAACTACCAAAACATGAAAACTGAGTAGGTTTGTCTCTAAAATTAATATTAAACAATAAATAATATACCCCGTTTTTAAAACAAACTAAAAAGTACAAAAGGGTATGAAAATACTAGCAAGATTAAAACGAAAAACGTGGGACACATGCAATAGGTGGTAATTATTGCACTACAATTTTTTCAACTATGCTCTCTACATTCATTATTACTATTATCTGTTGCATGCGCCCCATGTTTTTCGATTTAACCTTACAAGTGTTTTCATACGAGAAATTTGTATTTTTTAGTCTGAAGGCAAACATAAAGACGTGTTTTTAAACTAGCAGCCGTTAACAATTGCTAACATTGTAAGTAGATGTTTTTAGACATTCCAGGCATGAAATAAGTATTGTTTCAGCGATGATTACGGTAATAATAATGGACGGAACAAGAGGTCACTGACCTCCAACCCCCGCTGTAATAAAATCGTACGAAATCGAACTCATGAGGACGGCTTTTGCTGGGAAACCTGTTTCCTTGCAACTTTACGAATCTCGTGGTGTGTGTGGGTATTACTATGGCCATGTAAGACATCTTGTCCCGCCCTTACCTAGCGTTTAGGTAATGCGGTAGCAAACTTGACTTGCATGAGTGAAGCAGCAAGTTTATACTGACCAGAGGGATTTATCTCTTCTAGTTATTTTCTATGTTCAACTATGTTGTGGGTTTTTTGTGCAGTGTGCACTTTGCGAATTCGACGCCAGTAAGAGTAATTCATTAAATTCACGCATAAAAAATGTAACTACCGCGTCCACCCGTAAAATTAGCTGATCTTACCATAGTGAACTGTACTATTCAAGATGTTGATAAGTTAATTACGTGCTAATTATATTGGTACATTTGTGTTCTATGATTGTCTTCCTACAAGATCACAGAGGGCTTAATTTAGTATTTATTCAATTGAAATGGTCCATCACAACATAACAATGCAAGTATAACTATACCAACTAAGGAGATTAAATATATATTTTTAATTGCTTATATGAAAATGTTGTAATATATATTAGACAAAATAAATTTACTAAATATATGCCACAGAGAGTATTTTTTACCTTTATTCTTGAAAAAATAAACGTTCTAAGATATTTTCATTAAAGGAATTAAATTTGTAAGCGATGATCAATAAATTTTACAAATTTAAAAGCAATAGACAAAAGCAAAAAATATGTAAATAACTTTATTCGACCATCTCTATATTGTGCAAAATGATAAATTGGTTTGACGCCCACTGGCAACGGGTGCATAAAGAACTGCAGATAACAAAATATAGTGGATTCCATTACGTTGCGCTTCCTCGAACTTTTGATAACGGATAAAATAATTCTTCAGAAGCTGGTTATACTGATTTGTTACTCAAGCCGTTACGTCCACTTTTGCTTGGAATTTAATTATTTTGCCGCTTTTTTAAAGTAAATTTGGAATGTTGTGACCTAGTCAATAAAAATGTCAATCTACGTTGGAATTATTAATACTGGTCAGGATATTTCCTGTTTTATAATGGCATCAATGTTGAAACCACAAACTTGAATTCTCTTGAACGCGACGAAGGAATATTTCATAAGCGGCTGCTTGCTCAGGCCACTGAGTGATGTGCGTGCTGAGTTTCGACAAATAGCAGTTTAGTGCAAAGTGCTCTAAGGTATTGAGTAATGTTTGCTTAGGTATAGCATTCAAAGGACGTCAAACGTGTGTATACCGATGTTTTATTTATTTAGAGGGTTTATTT
Source organism: Medauroidea extradentata (assembly GCA_003012365.1). Lineage (NCBI taxonomy): Eukaryota > Metazoa > Arthropoda > Insecta > Phasmatodea > Phasmatidae > Medauroidea > Medauroidea extradentata. The sequence goes on along the minus strand of PNEQ01117541.1, from coordinate 12,315 downwards.
TCACCCCCCTCCAAATCCTTTTAAGGCGGTTAGGCCTAATAAAGGACGACTTAAAACTACCTTATCTAAGTGAATGACCCAACATCCATGATCTTGCTGGGATTCGAACCCAGGGCCTCTTGCATCGTAGGCCGGCTTGTATGCGCGCTTCAGGTTTTCCACTAATATTAAAAGATTATTTTCCCGAGACCGAAAATGACAAAAATAGGTTTGTAGTCCATGCTACACGTCAACATTTTGGTGGTACAGAACCTTATAAAATTTATATGCTTACAGTACGTATTTATATTTACTGTTACGCCATAAAATGATGGTTCCAAGTCTGAATGTCACACAGAGGTATGTTATCGGCAAGGAGATTGCACACCAGTTCAGTGACTTGCGTCTCAGGAACGGCCAAACACTGGCCCGCCTCTGCATTTTAAACGGCCCGCCATAAGCTGAATCTTATCTGACAGCAAAAATATTTAAATGATGATTTCATATTTGGCAACGCTCCTTATCTAAATACCGTGGAGACAATTTTCTGTTATACTACCATAAAACTGTACGTTAGTGTTCAGCTTGTATAAAGTAGTCGACGTGAAAGTTTTTTAACGTGGCCCGCGAAATGATTTGGTTCGACTTTTGCGCAATAGCTTCGAAAAGGTTGGCCACCCCTGGCTAGGATGAGGCGTGATGCGCTTGCCTTGGACACCTTTACTATATCCACACTTCCAGGAATCGGACGCGCAAAACACGTCGCCTTAACAATGAAGTATTGGGTGCTGGTAAAGGTGACATGAGGTGAGTATAGAGCGACGGTGTAATGAGCAGGAACCAGGAGTGTCCCGAGAAAACCCGCTCGACTGGGTAAATTACCATTCGAACAAGCAGTCGAAAAGTTGATTGACAGGGTGGGTGCAGTTCCGGTACAACAAATACGTTTGCTCCTGAGCCGAATGGTGATTTTGTATAACTGGAACCTTAAAACAGTTTACTACCGCTATTCTTTCCTCGTATGTTCCGCTGAGATTGACTTCGAGGAAGTATAACAGGCTATTGTATTTCCAGTCGATAAATTCCCCAACTTCTAGAATTCTCGGAGATGTATTTATTTCTTTTCGCTCTTTTATTTTTATTTTTTGTAAATGGAAATATGGTCACCCAGCCAGTGAATGCGTGAAAACCCAACAGAGCAGAACGTCTTATTTTTTACGTCTTGTTTCTTTGCGGGAAATTTTGCCATTCTTATAGAATTCACAATTCTTTTTCATCTCAATAGTTTCTTCCAAGAGCACGCTTAAATTACTGTTTATCTTTATTAAAGTTTTACTAAAAAATAAAGCTTGCAAGATTATTGCCGTGCCAGCCATACAATGCTAGCGACATATTTATGACTGTTGCTTCTCTTCTGCTTACCTGGAGGAGTAATAAGTTGTAAAACGTAAGTCGAAAATGGGTTATCAACTTGTCCGTAATGTGAATTACAGTAGGGTTAATACTACTCTAAAAATCGACTGTAAAATAATATATCTTTAAATATAAAATACATACCAATTAACCAACATCGCCCTGAAAAGTGTTAAAACAATGACAGTCCAAGAAGGTTTTGATTTTATTTAAGGAAAGAAAATTTTAAAGTCGATTTTCTGGGTAGAACTATACTCCCTCTACATTAACTTTACGCGAAAATTAAAATGGACACTTTCGAATTACCTTTCATTAGTAAGTTTAATTCTACTACAGTTTAGGAATATAATCGAACTGCTCATGGATGAGTTTGGCATGGGGCCATTATATCGGTGAAGCGTTTATTTAAAACAGACAGACGCTTATGCAGAGTACTTCAAGTGCAAAACCGAGTATTGCCAAAGGACGAAGAGGCTCAGAAATGACGGAGACATAATGGCGACCTTAAAGCGCGCATAAAATGCCGCGTCGCCTCAACGAGCCAAGCGCTGAACTAACGTGCAAGCTTCCCGCCGAACCGTTTTTACTATAGGACACTAACTAGTGACCATTTAGTTTTATTGGTGGAAAGTCTGTAGCAAAGTTCAATGCACGTATATATCTGAGCTTTGCATACATCCGGTTAGAACATTTTGAGGTTTGGCATTCTGAAAAGGGAGTTTTTGTCATGCTGGAGGGCTTATAAACTGTGTTTTTAATGAGGTCCCGACCTTGTCTGAAGCGTGTTTTCTTGACACAATGGGTACACGTGGAATATTTTCGTAAAAAAAAATCTGTTTACGAATACACTGCAACGCATTTGAAGCGTGAGGTAGGCGGCACCCTTAATGGGGATGGTGCACGGCCATCTGTAATTTACAGTATTTATTCAGCTACTAGCATTCCTGTAGGAGTATCAAGAATATTTTTCTTCATTTCATGTTCTAAATGTTAGTCTACTACACCATTTCACATTGTTAGATAGCAAATTACATCCATACTATGTGGCAATTGTTGGAAGATAAGAAATATTGAGGTATTTCTTATCTTCCAACAAATGACAGGTTGAAGTAATTTATTTTCTATCAATGTGAAAATTTAGAACGTGATATGTCTAAAATGTTGATACGCATTCAGGAATGCATGTAGTGGAGAAAATACCGTAAATTAAATATGGCCGTGCAACATCCCCCTTAAGCGTAAGTATAAAATCGACTCCTTACCTATACAAGTGCAACAAGTGGCGGAAATTGTCCCATGCCAAACTAATAACATTGAACTTCCTAACTGGTGATAGAATTAACCTTGTAAGTTATCACCACGCAATGTTAACACACTGTGTCCCGACTCAACCTTGAATGCCAGAGATATGAGGATCACTGTGTTGTCAGGCAGGTTGCATCTGCAAGGCGCGGGCGTGTATGGTGGGCGGCCTTGGGCCAGTTCAGCCAGATTGAAACACGTGCCAGGCCCAGCTAGGTAACTGCATGGAGTAGCAGATAAGCCGTGATACCGTCTGCTGCCGTGATTGTCTGCCCTCTGGTCCTTATCAATACCCACTTTTATCGCAAGTCCTTCATGGAAACTGACCTACTAGAAGTGCAGAGATTTCGGTCAGCGCGGGTTTCAGCACTGGTGAGCGGTGACATTAGGTGATCAAGAGGCCTCTATACCTGCGCTTCAAACGCGATGCAGCGAGTCACGGCTATTATTTTGTTGACGAAACTATTTAACGCAAATTATATTTGTGTATCTACGAAAACAACACACACTTCATACTATATAGATAGATTTTTTAAAAATTCGGCACGTTTATTATAAACTTTATTTTCGGGCTCCTCAAAGTGGCGAAAAATGGATTTTCCAGACTGCCGTATATGGAAAAATTACAACCGGATTCGAAAAACACAACTACAGAAACAAGCGTTAGACTTTGAACTATGCTGGCTACAAATAATATAATGAGGTCACCGCTTATGGTCCCATAGTAAAAATGATAACAGTGAAGTACTGCACGCCAGCTGAGTAGCTTGCGCGGAGAGACGATAACACGTTACATAATGCGGTCAACGGCAGCCTTACCGCTCCTGCCTCACACACACACGCAGCCCATCTAATGTCGCTGGAATGTAAGGGCGAGGAAAACGGTAGACCCCTGACAAAACTTGCCGACCTACGGCATCACCTGGCACGATTTAGTATCCTTCTAGAGCTAACGTAAGCTGTATCAGTTACGCAAACAGGTTTTGTCAGTCCTCGGAGATTAGCCCGGCTGATACGAAATGCCTGCAAACAATTCATATATTTAAGATTTTATGATGGCGGGAACACAAAATAATCAAATATAAAAATAAACGTCTATATATATATGTGTGTGTGTGTGTGTGTGTGTGTGCAGTCTCACATAAGTAACTTATACACAAACATCAACCCAGAGGGATTTTAATGATCGTAAAATACCCTAGAGCGAGAGTTCAATAATGCTGCCGACTACCCCATTTCTTATTTTTATTTGGTTAACTGACTACTGTCACGCCCTTTTCAAAACTATCTCTGTTTCTAGAACCTTATCACGGGCAGTCGTATAGTTACCAGATCTTCCTTCGAATTAATGGGTGTGCCGTACAGCAAAGTCTTGATAAATTCTTACAAAAAAAATAGAGTGGTAAAAGGTAAGAAAAGCGTGCAGAATATTGTAACAGCCTCTTCCCTTTTATAATCCACGGAAATGTAAATTCCAAGTTGAGGTGATCAGCACAACTCTTGTGGAGGTGCACCATCGTGTTGAAGCCACGTAATTGGCCGGATCGTGGGCGGCACATTCTCGAGGAAATATGACAGCGAATGTTGTAGGAATTAATAGTGATTGTGAAGAGTCATTTGGTACTGCGTCAGGCATGACCCAGTAAGGTGATCATCCTCAGTTTCCACCCATGTATTCCCCTTTAAGCGTGTATAAGGGTATGATAATTGGAGCAACTGATATGAGTAAACGGAAACACACACAGTTATCTAAGCCGACTACGAGCACTCTGTTATATTGGCGACGGAAATACTGAAACCCCGTCGACTGCTCGGGGTCCTTCTTGCAGTCTCCAGAATGCGTACAAAGAACCAAGGCAGAGACCGAACAACGGTAACATGATGGACTCGCATTCGGGAGGACATAGGTTTGACAACATGCTCCGACCATAATGATTTTGGATTTCCATGGGACCTTAACAAAGGCCATGGCTGATTCCTTTCCCAGTTCTTATCATTGTACCAAGCTGTGTGTCCACGTCTGTTACGACCTCCATGTGGACAAGACGTAAATCCAATTTCCCTCATGTAGGCATTGAGCGATTTGTGTTCCAACAGAAGAAACTAATTTATCCGTAAGCATAGTAACTCGGAAAGAAAATAAATTCTTCCCCATTTACGATGCCGTAAAACAAGCTGCGAAAATTGAAAAATGTTTCCGCGCGGTCGTGAATATCGCTTCGATCTTTTTTCTTGAAGATGAGCGTGTTTTCTCTTTTTTGCCGCGGCATAAACGTCTTGTTGTCATGCGCGGACGAGTGTATATATGGTATGGAGCCGCAGAGGCCGTAAAGCGGTAACCAGTCCCGCTAGTGACGAGATGGACGAAGCGAGTAGGTGAACTGGCCGGATATCTGTCAGGGGTGCCAATTGTACCCACGAAGAACATAGAGGTACCTTCTGGGGTATCAATATACCACTTTGCAGGCGTACATTGCGGATTTACATTTTATCTACTGCCAGCTATTGCAAGCGACTTAATTCACGCGGTTTTCTATTTAATGCCTTTTGGAGTCGTGAAAAACTTAATTCTAAGCATTCCACATTTTACAAAATAATTCGTAAATATATATAATTGTATATTAATATATTCAATATACTATATTTAAACGTAAAAACTAAATTTTCCCAAAACAAAGTACTTTTCGGTATTTCAAATTTCATGTATAAGTTTTATTAATACTGATGATAATAATATCAAAAGTAATGCATTACGGTAACATATCTATTTTAACATCATTTCTGGAAAATAACAATTTCAGAAATTCAAAATTATGCAAAATAATGTTAAGGATTATTAATGAACCATTATAGAAACATTACAAAAAGCCTCTTAATTGTTTGGGTAGGCCTACCGCGTTCTACCCTCTTCCCTTTTTTGTCTTCCCCCCCCCCCCCCAAAAAAATAGTACAGTATATAGATTTTTGTCAGTAACCTTCGCGGGTGCACACACAACGCGCCAAAGTTTAATTGCAGTCGTATAAATGTTACAAGAACGTATACGTTACACACACACACATATATATATATATATATATATATATAGAGAGAGAGAGAGAGAGAGAGAAAGAAAGAGAAAGACAGAGAGAGACATATATATGTGTGTGAACGCGTAATAAGCCAACCCATGTGATTCCTGGGCCAAATTGAAGACGAAAATGGAAGTGGAAAAACCATGCAAGGCACTACGTTAGTCATTTGTTAGTTGGCTACTTCACATTATGACTGAGCTATAAATAGCACCTGTGGTATTTTGTAATATTTAAGTTTAAACAAAATTCTGCGGTATGCTACTGCTAAGTCTCCGCAGTATAAACATTTTTGTGCATTGAGTATAAGTGCCCGTAGTCATGAAAAATAGTAAATAACCATTTTTGTTTAGAAGGAAAAAATAATTCATCAAGTAGACCGCTTGTACAGGCCTACGAAATGTGTGCAATACTTCGATCTATAGAAGTTTATTTGTAAACTGCTCAAGGCTCAACGTACGTAAGTAATGTCTGTTTAAGTATAGCATTCAACAAATGTTACTCGTGTTTTTGGGGCGTATCCAGCTATAGGTTTTTTTTTTGGTGGGGAGAGGGACCCATTCCCAAAAAGTAGCTATGTCTATACCCCTGGTGGAAGAAGGGAAGGGGGTCCGGAGGCCCTTCGTCGGGAAAATTTAGTTTTTAAGGGTCAAAATGACGCTACTTAAGGTATTTCCCAAACGAAATATTGACTGTATCCCTTTTAAAAAATGTTGTAATATTTTACAGGTAAACTACATATGAAAGGTCAAAAAGGGGGAGGGGGTGGTCCCCTTGCCGCCATCTGGATCTGCCCCTGTTGACCGTTTATATATGCATACTTCAGGTCTTCTATAGTAATCTTTAACTCTCATTTCCTCGCAGCCGAAAATGTGTGTTTAGCGCCTAATACATTAGGTATTCAAACCTAGTTATATACTGTTTAATAAAGTACATGTGTGTAAAATACACGTTTATCTATATTATTACGTCATGGCATGTTCACCACTGAACGTTTAGAGTACACGCCCCGATCGAGTCCCTTACCCTATCTCGGCGTACCTCTTCCAGAAACGTAAAACTTTTCAGAAGCACGAAAAACCTCCAACAAATAAATAAAGAACATATTTAGTGGTGTAGGATTTTGTAATTACAGCTGGACCAAGGATACAATGCATGGAGTTTTTACAGTGTTTTGTTGAACTTGCAATGTAAGTATGAATGTAAGTAAGTTGAACGTTTGAAAATAAGCAAATCATTTTTTAACTACTTGCTTGTATCTGATAGAGGTGAAACTATTCGTATTTTATTCATATTTTTGCTAATATTTTCTACATCACTTGTCTGTGTTTCACTTGGACGTATTTTGCACAAAAACGCTTTAGAGAATGTCCAGGAAAATTCTGACAACTGTAAAATTACACTATTAACTTAAAAATACTAACTGTTGCCTTACTCACGCGGTTATTTTTATGTTTGGCTTCGAACGAGAAATACACTTGGGTAACTTGAACAGGACTGAGTTCTGAATTAAGAATATCAGATGCTCCATAGCGGATTCTGCAATTAAAACTGGCAAGTGTTATAATATGCAGCGGTTTGTTTATTCTGCCATGGCCTTCAAAATGGAACTTATCTGACTGACTAGCATCAATAATACTTAAAACCAGTATTTCTTCATCAGTGGGAAGATTACGACAAATTAAAAGCAACAAACACGACCTTTTCATCGAGAAACCTTTTAACTTGCGTGTTTTCTATAAATATTTATTCTCCCGCGATCATTTGTGTTTTATATTCGTGTTTTAATAAATGTATAATATCGAGGAAGTTAAAGTTAAAATGTAAATGATTCTGTCGGAAGTAAGGAAATTGAAATGAACCGTTGATTATTATTAAATTAATAAGTGTTGTACATTTCCTCACTTATAATTTTAACTTTTTCTTGAGGAGGTTTAGACACCCGCCTGTCTGGTAAACATTGTTGCAGTTAGTTAGAGATATGCTTATAGTTCCGAATTCACATAATATGTTTCCAATGCACAACTCAGTGAAAATAAATCAAAGTTCAGAGGAAAGTTATTGAGTACCTGTGTAATCATCATTTAAGTGGGAAACGTCGATAATCACGTGCTTGGACCACACATAATGTCATAACGATTGACTTGACATATGTACTAGCAATTTCTGTATTCAACTTTCCATATTTTCTGGAAGATGTGCCACACGCGACCCTGCAATGCATGTGCCCTCAACACGACGTAATCCATTCATATTAGAAAAAAGTTGCGCGTGATAACCTCAGAATGTAATTTCCAGAACCGTGGATTGCAATAGGTGGAATTGCTGCAGTGGCCAGCTAGCTCTCCGACCGTAATCATTTCGATATTTTTCCTGTGCGAGTTCCTCAAGCCTTTATTGTATTACACTTCCATTTAGTGGAAGAAATACCTTTTTGTAACGGATATGGTTTGTCTGTGACAAGGTTCGAGATACGTTGTGTGTTTTCAAAAGGGTACACCTGTATTTAATTTAATGAATTTAATGCTGCAATGGAATAGACGGTGGCATTATAAAACTCACGTTATGCAATAACTTCTGAGAATATGACATTTAACTTAGTGGTGAAAGAATTGCAATTACTTTTCTGATGTCTCAACTACTAACAATGGGAACATTTTTTCGAGTTGTTATTTGTGCAACTCACTAACAAACGATTGCAGAGAAAGAGAGAGATAGAGTTGCAATAAAGTTATTCTACTACAGCGCGTTGTAGGAACAATCGCAACTAGTTGCCTATCTTACAGGCGGCAACACTTTTCTGCGAAATCAAACATGTAATGTTTACTATAAAATGGTGGATAGCAGACAATTTTTGTAGAAGACATTTGTTTTGCAAAATTTGCCTGAATTCCGTGACATGTATAAACCTACTCGAAGTGAAGGTTTTCCGTGTAACTTATTTTAAAAAGTTGGTGGAACGTAGACCTCCAACAACATTGGGGTAGGTTACAAGCATGGATCATTATATTTCTTAATACTTATGGTTTTAGTAACAATAGTTTTGTTTCTATTCTGCATAGCAGTTTCTGAAATGTGACAGTAAATAAAGTATTTTTCACATTTTGGAAGCTTGTTCTTCCTCGATACTTCAATTTAGTCTTCGCGTTGTCTGTTAAAGTCTTATTTTTTTCCACCTGAGAAGTATCCTCTCGAAATGGGCCGGTGTGTTTGAAACACGTTACCAACTTAATTTTTAATTAATAATTTATTTTCATAAGCGGGGGTGATTTTGAATACGTGGGGTGACTATAGAACACATTTATACTATTTTATGTGCCATAACTGTCAACTACGATTAAATATTAATTAAATGCGATGTGGCTATTTGCTATTCAGAATTTGTCACAAGTAAATGTCTTTATTCAGGGCTACCATATATGCAAACAATATTTTGTAATGTCCCAAAGTTACCACACACGTCCAATGTTACTCCTGCTGACTGTTCTTTATTTGTATTTTATTTGTAATTCGGATACACATTTTTTGTTTGTTGAGGAGGATGAAAACATTTCAAGACGCAATTAAGTGTATTTTGTGCACTTCACACATTTTCCTCATCGCTTGTCCCGCGAAAAGTTTTATCCACAAAAAAGGCACGACACGCAACTTAATCGGAACTGACGTCATCATCGGTCGATACAAGAGGAATGTGTGTTCTTCCTTGGAGTCACTAGAATTCACATCGTAATGCATTGGTTTTTTTCCCTGCGTGGTTTTATTGCGTATGTTCCTGGCTGACACGTGGATCCCACGTCGAGTTTTTTTATCTTTGTTAGTTGTCGTTTTGTCTAGCACTCTTCATAATCGGACGTTTCTCCAAGGAGGCTGTTACTGCGATATTGTGGGTCGATCCTGTAACCAAGAAAAGTGTCTTTTGGACTGACTGTTTTGGGTGGACCAGTTGGCGCAATCCCTCTTTAGCGTCTACGCCAAGCTGTTCCACCACCTCTAGTGATCTAGCTGCAAAACGATGTTCTTGAAAGACATCAAGGTTAACTGGGTTAATCCCAGTGGTCATGATACCATTACTCACAATTTCGACCGAGTGTAGCAGCACGAAAGGCAGGCTTCACTAAAGAGAGAGAAAATTTGGAATTTCCTCACAATTCTGTTGGGGTTGTTACACAATGATTGTTCAAATAACCTTTGTTTAAAATGTCTTTACTGTGCAAACTGAGATACAAACTTAACATGATCCTAAATACAGCCCCGGTACGGATTTAAGATCTATGAAGGGGACGAATTCAGGAACAAAATACATTTCAACATGACAGCCTTCCCTGCCACCACTATGAAACTAACAGTCCGCGATAAGCTGCTACAGAATCTGCCATTTACATGACAAATCACAACATAGTGGAAAACATATCGTGAGGAATCGGGATATTGTTCTAAAGTTGAGTACAAATATTTTCAAGCTTCTCCTCAAAAAATTTATGTAAAATTATAGCGAGACAGAACGTTCGTAACATCCCATTGTTAGCTCTCTACTAGATCGTTACGAAGTATTTCGTAGTCTCGGTAACAGGTGGCTGCACTGTCTTTGAAATATAGCGAATGAAACGAGTTTAGGAGAGGGGACGGGATTAGGACACTTTACCTTAAGCCTATAGTTGACATAAATAAACTGTTTTCTGCTATGATTCAAAACCAGTTTTATTTCATAACTGCCGTTTTTAGTTCTAATGCGACACGATTCGCAAGGGTAAAATGTGCATCGGCGTTGGCTGTTGCATAGAAACCAGGCACAGTATTAATATTTATAATGTAAGTCCGAGTACCAACTGCAGTAGGGGAAGTTTGTAGTTTATATTACAAGGCAAGTGGTCAGCCATTATATGACACACGGAGTGGAGAAAATTCTAAACAGTGTAGTATTAGTAGTATTATAATTTTTTAAAACTTGTAGAATAGACGCGCTGTTATTTCGACTTGTTTTTCAGTTAAAGTGTGGTTAAATCTGTTCTGTGTAAGTTTAAAAAATGTAAGGGTGTACAAATAAATCAAATTAACTTAAGTATTTATCTTCTTGTCGTTTACACTACCAAAATAACTGCATTTATTACAAACCCATAATTATTATTACATAAATTTTTCCCCCGAGTGCATCACAAGCAGGTCGGCGTATAATCGTCGCAATACTTGCTTGTAGCGACAGTAGGTTTCCCGCAACTGCAGTAAGACGAGACGATATACCGCTATACCGCGGGAAAGAAGTTTATGACCGACGTTTTGTCCGCGTATCTAGGAAAAACGTTAAGCGGATTTGAGCGCCGTTTCTGAGAATCTGAACGAAATCAATCCGACAAGCTGGTGTGCATCCAGAGAGCAAGAACAAGTGAAGGGAAATAGCGTGACAGTTCTTTTGATTCTCCCGTCCCCATTCGCTCATTGGTCACGCCATTTTCTGGCAGAGGCCACTGCGCCTTATTGTCAACGACCTGCACCGGTTTGCCCGTCTGGAAAGTTCTCTAGCTCGTGACTGGCAGTTGACTTTCTTATCGTACTGCTGTTACTTGAATAGGACTTTCTTATTTTGGCTTGTGAATATGAAGTCCCAGAAACGTGGCTCCCCTTTATTTCTTGACTTTGATCTTTTCTCTATAGTTAGAGTCATTAACTTGTCGATATAAGAATTTTGCCCAGTGGCGGCTCGTGGGTTGTTACCAGGTGGGGCTGCAGATAGTCGGAACTGTACACTCTTGATGAACGCGCCGTAGACCAACGTCCATGAAACATTTGCCGGCTACTAGATCTTTTGTGACCACTCAGTAGTAAGGGGCACCTACACATCAGCGTGTCAATGGCTGTAGAGTCAACCAGCACACAACCCTGTACAACTCTTGGCAACTGCAGCCCTACCTGGCAACAACCCACGAGCCGCCACCGATGTTGCCCCAGTTTGTTTCAGCGCCTTACGTGCACATCTGCAGTTCTGATTCATAGTCAATGATTGTATGTTTTATCTATCACGTGTCTTGGGATTCTTTCCGCACATAACATAATGACTAGAGACATGCAAAATTCGCGTTATCATTTGGTATCAGACTAAACTTCACTTTCCTATACACAGCAGAGCATAATCTGCCATTCAATTGGCCACGAACGTTTATGTGTTGTCATTTACGTGTGTTACGTCTTTACAGAGACTGGCCTCTCTACGGTGTAAGCATTCTCCGCGGCAAGTCACGACAATATCGGCCAGCGGGAGACGTCGAACGAGCCTATAGTCACTTGGAGCCTAGTCAGCTGTCAGAAAATAACGCGAATTATGCATGTCTCTAATAATGACATAACGTGTGGTGCTGCAGTAAAGCTAGGTTTACACTATGTAGCAGAGCTGTATAGCAGAGCTATATGTAGCACAGCTAAATAGCTCTGCTACAAGTTCAAAAAGTGACACTGGAGATTTGCTATATAGCCCGGCTATATAGCAAATTTAACCCTATTTTCTCTGCTATATAGCAGAAATCGTGCTATCCAAAAGTTTCGGTAAACATCAAAGGGAAT
>PNEQ01117540.1:0-24141 GCA_003012365.1 Medauroidea extradentata | reverse complement strand
TACTTTTTGTGCTTTAATTGTCAAAGTTAATTAACGTGTCTGTGACAAAGTGGTAATTGTGTGCATAACTAATTGTGTTGTGAGAGTTATAGTTGATTACTGTTTTGTGTATTTCGTAGCTTTGTGAGCTATTAAATACAGTACTTAATTTTACTCTTTTATTTCTAATTATAAGACCTCTATCCCAAAAGAACGCATGGGAATTGCCCACATATAAAGTTTTTGTCTCAAACTTGTAACACTGGTGTCAGAAGTGGGATAGAGGCATAAAGTAAAATTAATCATTTTTGTTTTAAATTTAAATCATTGCACACAACTGCTACTTAATTAAATTAAACCACTCTATACATTTTAAGTTTAATTTTCAATTGTAAATGTGAATGATTACAAGAAGAATGTCATCTGAAATAGAAGCACTAAAAGCTCTCATTGAGGGAATGAGTGGCCAATTAAGTGGCCAAATGAATTCAGTCAAAGAGAGTGTAAATGAAAATGTAGATAAGAAAATTGATAGTGTAAATGAAAATGTAGATAAGAAAATAGCTAGTGTAGACAAGAAAATTGATAGCGTAAAATATAGTGTAAATGAAAACATAAATAAGCAAGTAGATAGTGTAAGTGAAATGGTTTATCAGGAAATAGATGCTGTAAATGAAAAAGTAAACAGCGTAAAGGCAGAAATAGACAATGTCAATGTGAAGGTACAACAGCAAATGAGTGTTCTAAGAAAGGAGTGGCAAGATTTTCGTCAGCGTCAGGAAGGTAGCCATCTTGTTATCGAAGAAGACATGGTCAGTGCTAAGTCAACACATGAAGGTAGCGAAGAGAAGACAACGAACTTTGAACCAGGCTCTAGTGGGGTCTTCAATCAGACGGAAAATGGACTACAACATGTTTGTGTGTCGAGTGTGCCAGCACCAAACATTGGAAAGGGGATTTCTGTCAAGCCTGCTCCTTACGATGGCCAGACTCCGTGGCGAGAGTACCAAATCCAGTTCGAGATTGTGGCATCCATAAATGGTTGGTCTGACCAGCAACGCGCATACTATCTTGCAGCTGTGCTGAGGGGACCTGCCCTCAGTATACTCCAGTCACTTCCAGAACAACAACGGCTGGAATACTCGACATTGGTTACCGCCCTGGAGCTGCGGTTCGGAGATAAGTACTTGCGACATGCCAGCCATGCCCAACTAAGGAGCCGCACCCAGAGACCAGGGGAGCCACTGCAAGAGTTGTGGCAGGACATTATGCGACTCGCCCGTCTGTCGCTCGAGGGATGTCCAGAACAGGCAAGAGACATCATAGCAGTCGGTTTCTTCGTCGATGCCATTGTCGATGTAGAGGTGCGCCAAGCAGTGCGTCTGGCCGCCCCTAGGGCTATGCAGGATGCCCTGGCCAGAGCACTGGAGGTCGAATCTGCAAGAGGGCCATCAACTCGGCGTGCTGTGCGGGCAGTCGCACTGTCGGGCGACGAGACAGACAACAGCTTAGAGAACATCCTAAAGAGAGTGGAAACCACAATGAATGAAATTAAGAACAAATTCACTCCGATTACACCCCGCCCTCGACAACAGGGGCGACCAATCTGTTGGGAATGTAGAGAACCCGGACACCTCAGAGCCCAGTGTCCGCGATGGGTACGGAAAAACAGAAACCAAGAGCAGGATGAGGCTGCCCGATCTGGCCAGGCCTCGGGAAACATGTAAGCACCGGTCTTAAGGGGCGAAGGTCGGTGACTGTGGGAGAAAAGGCCCCAGTATTTCTTCAGGTACGCTCAGAGAAACAAGGGTTTGATGCAATCCTAGTGGAGGGCAGTCTGGATGATGTTTATTGCAACATGGTTGTGGACACCGGAGCAACCATTACTGTTGTCAGACCGGACATCTTGGGGCCTTATCCCCAGCAGTCACAGGGCCATAAATACAGACAAAGCTTTCTGACGACAGCGACAGGCGAGACCACACCAGTGAAGGGGAAGAAAAAGGTACAGTTGAAGTTCGGTGACCTCTGCATTGAGCACGAAGTATACATAGTCGACATCAAAGATGAATGTTTATTGGGCCTGGATGTGTTACGCAAGCTAGAGTGCTGTATAGACACGCAGTCGGGAGTGCTAAGGGCTGGTAACCGAGAACTGGTAATGAAGCCACGAAGCGAACTATCCATGCCAACCAGCTGCCAAGTGGTCTGTTGTGAGACAACTGTTTTGCAGGCGTCCAGTGAGATTGTCATTCCCGCACTGTGTCGAGGCAATTTTGTGCGGCGTGTAGCTGGTCGAACATATGAGAAGAGCAACAAGCTTACCTGATGAGGTGGTGGTAGCAAGAACATTGGTTTCGCCGAGTTCTGGAAATTTACGTGTTCGAATGGTCAACTTATCGAACAGGGCAATCCAGCTTAAGGAGGGGGCCATAATAGGTGTGTGCAAACAAGTCTCCCAAATAACTACAACAGAGAGAGAAGCCAAGAAGTCAGGCGACCTTAATGGGACTATGCCAGAACCACTCAAGGAACTACTGACTAGAACTGGAGAAAACCTGAACTGGAGACAAGAAAAGGCTGTGGCAGAACTTTTGAAGAAAAACAAGAAAACCTCCTCATGTGGGCCACTCGACCTTGGCAGAACATCCGCTGCTCAACACCACATTGATACAGGAGAAGCTAGGCCAATCAAGCAACCTCCAAGACGACTGCCTCTGGCTACAAAAACACCTGTGGATGGCATCTTGACAGAAATGAAGGACTTGGATGTGATCGAGCCGTCGGTCAGCCCTTGGTCATCACCTGTTGTGCTAGTTAAGAAGAAAGATGGGTCCACAAGATTTTGCGTGGATTACCGCCGGCTGAATGATGTGACCAAAAAGGACTGCTACCCCCCTCCCCCGGATTAATGACACCCTGTACAGCATGACAGGGTCACAATGGTTCTCTACACTTGACATGAAGAGTGGCTACTGGCAATGTGAGGTGGTGCAAGAGGACAGGGAAAAGACAGACTTCTTTGTGCAAGGGAAAGGAACTTGGCAGTTTAAAGTCATGCCGTTTGGGCTATGCAATGCCCCTGCTACCTTCGAACGACTAATGGAAAAGATCCTACCTCTAGATATTTGCCAAGTTTACTTAGATGATATTGTGGTCACCGGTAAAACATTTGAAGAACACCTTACCAGATTAGATTCCGTGTTTTAGAAAGTGGCTGCTGCAAATCTGAAGCTGGTTCCCAAGAAGTGCCACCTGTTCCAAAAGAAAGTTAGTTTCCTAGGGCATGTGGTATCCGCTGATGGAATCCAGACTGACCCAGAAAAAACCAGGGTAGTAAAAGACTGGCCACAACCAACAGACAGGACACAGGTGAGAAGCTTTCTTGGACTCTGTGCTTATTATCGGCTTGCTACAATTGCGAAGCCACTACATGAGCTCACTGAAGCCAAAAGAAAATTTCTGTGGACCCCTGAATGTGAAGCATCTTTCAGAAAATTAAAAGAAGTATTAATGTCCCCTCCAGTTTTGGGCTTCCCCGATAATGAAGGCGAGTTTATATTGGACACAGATGCGAGTGATGTAGGCATCGGTGCTGTGCTATCACAGGTTCAAGATGGAGTAGAGAAGCCTCTAGAATATTTCAGCAAAGTTCTGCAGAAACCAAAGAGAAACTATTGTGTCACTCGCAGGGAGATATTGGCAATGGTGAAGTCCATATCACATTTCCACCACTACTTATATGGCAGACAAGTTACTTTACGAACAGATCATGCTGCTCTACTCTGGCTACTGAGCTTTAAGAATCCTGAAGGACAAATAGCCTGATGGATACAACACCTTCAAGAATACAACTTTGATATACAACACCGTGCTGGTCGCTCCCACAATAATGCAGATGCATTATCCCGCAGACCTTGTGACCCCAACTGTCGCCATTGTGAACGGCAAGAGGAGAAAAGTAGAGGGGTCCGCTATGTCAGAACAACCAGGTTTCAGGCATCAACAGCCGATAAGAAGTTCTCCTGGACTGAAGACAAGATAAGAGTAGAACAACAAAGTGACCCAGACTTGTGCCCAATACTGGATTGGAAAGAGCAGGACCACCGGCCAGAATGGTAGGATCTATCTCAGAAGAGTGCTACAACTAAGGCATATTGGGCACAGTGGAATTCACTTGTTCTGAAGAATGGTGTCCTCTACCGGAACTGGGAGAGTGCAGATGGCAGACATGAACACCTACAGTTGGTCCTCCCAGAGAACAAGGTCCCAGAGGTACTGAAGGAACTCCATAATTCAGTGTCACACGGTCATTTCGACATTAATAAGACACTTAACAAGGATCGATAGAGATTTTATTGGCTTCATAGCCGTGAAGATGTCGACAGATGGTGTCGAATGTGTGACGACTGTGCCGCAAAGAAAGGTCCGAGGGTCAGAGGCCGAGGTCGTCTTCAGAAGTACAATGTCGGTGCCCCATTCGAGAGAATGGCGGTCGACATATTGGGTCCCTTGCCAGTAACCGAGAGAAACAATCGGTACTTGTTGGTGGTGCAGGACTACTTCACCAAATGGCCAGAGGTTCTTCCCATACCGAATCAAGAGGCCAGTACAGTGGCTGATGCACTGGTCGAACATGTGTTCTCAAGGTTCGGGGTGCCATTGGAGCTTCACTCGGACCAAGGGCGGAATTTCGAAGTGGCCCTTTTTCAAGAAGTGAAGAAGATAATGGGCATAATGAAGACTCGAACCACTCCACTTCATCCACAATCTGATGGAATGGTCGAACGCCTAAATCACACCCTGGAGCAGTACCTATCCATCTTTGTATCCGATAATCAAAAGAATTGGGACTCCAAAGTACCACTGTTTCTGCTAGCACACCATTCTGCTATTCATGAAGCAACTAAGGTGACACCATCAAGGATGCTGTTTGGAAGAGAGCTCCTTCTCCCGAGCGACCTGATGTTCGGACGACAGGGGGAGAAAGACCAGATTGCTTCCCCAGCGTATGCCAGCGAGTTACGTCGCAAGTTGGGTCACACTCACAATTTTGCCCGGCGACACCATAAGATCAACACCGACAGGATGAAGACTCGCTACGATAGGAATGCACCAGATGAAACATTCCAAGAAGGTCAACTGGTGTGGTTATACAACCCTCAGAGAAAGAAGGGGTACTGTCCCAAGCTGCAGAAGAATTGGGAAGGCCCTTATGAAATAGTTAAGAAGATCAATGATGTGGTGTTTCGGATTGTTCGTCGAGGCTCTCGGGGGAGAGGACCTAAAGTTGTACACATCGACAGATTGGCCCTCTACGATGGACCTGAGGCTGGTGTGTCTGTTCGGGACGAACAGACTTAAGGAGGTGGCAGTGTTGCGTGCCATGTTCCTGGAGGCCAGTGGTCGGCGGCTGTTTCGTAACACCTTGAGGGCTGGCCGATGACTCAAAGCCCGGGTGGCTCATAGTGGGAATCCCGCCGAAACTACGTCATAGATAAATGTCCCAACTGCGTTTTTGCCCTGCGAAGCGGCCTACGTGACTCTAATCTCGTTCGAAACATGATGAAATATCTAATTTTAGACCCCTGTAATGCGGTAATTCCCATACTGTTTGGCCTGGTATATAAGGGCTGAATCGACAAATTGGGGAGAGTTCGCTATTGGTCGTGCTAGAGGAAGATGCTATGGTTGTGGAGATAGACTGGTGATGACATCTTGGTGACGTCAGAGTCTACTGTGAGGCGGCAGGCGGCTACCTTCGGAGCAGTGTTGGACGAACAAAGAGGACTGCTGCAGCGGGCTGACGGACGAAGGAGGTACGCGACGGGAGTCGAACCGAAGACCTCAAGAGTGAAGACAGCGGTGCACTCGGGGTGCTGCGCAGCACACGACGATTCATCACTACGGCGGACTATTAAGGTTGTACACTGTCACTACTTGAAAGATGTCGATTGTATATATGACTGAATTTTATCGTGATTTGTACTGTTTAATTAATTGATGGTAGATATTTTTGTGCTTTAATTGTCAAAGTTAATTAACGTGTCTGTGACAAAGTGGTAATTGTGTGCATAACTAATTGTGTTGTGAGAGTTATAGTTAATTACTGTTTTGTGTATTTCGTAGCTTTGTGAGCTATTAAATGCAGTACTTAATTTTACTCTTTTATTTCTAATTATAAGACCTCTATCCCAAAAGAACTCATGGGAATTGCCCACATATAAAGTTTTTGTCTCAAACTTGTAACAATATGATTGTGTATTATGTGTGTATAAATTGAGATTGTGTAATTATGTATATAGTTTATAGGATCATGATATATTGTGTACATAGATTGTAAGCTGGGCTAGAGCGCATATTAGTAAGTTAAGATTCATTATTATTAACATTGGTTTTTAAGTGAATAGGCCTACACAATGCAATGGCCATTTACGTTTAATTAATGCTGAATACCATCGTCTATTAATCATATTTTCTTTATTACTAACTTTTGTTTTAATCTTATACTTGTCTACTGTATGTATTGTATATACTGTATACAGTATAATTATGTAATCATATCTAACTATATGTATTTCATAACAACTGTAACCTTATTGACAAGCTCTATACTCAGTGAGCTTCAGCTCATCAGCTGAGCCTATAAGGCGATGTAAAATAAATAAATAAAGTAAATAAATAAACAAAATACATAAATAAACTTCGTGACACATTTCGTATTTGTCTCAGATTCTATATTACATGAGTTTTTAGCAGATTTTTTTTTTACTGTTCTTCTCCCTTAATTGTTGGCTCTGAAGTGTACCCATCAAAAGTCACAGTAATTATAATGAAATAGTTAAATGTTGAATAAATATTATCACAAAAATATACTTTGATCAGATGAAACCAGAATACATCAAGGTCTGCCACTGCAAGCACTGTAACTTCCTGCAGTTCTGTCCCTAACCCATCTCCACGCTATCGCCGATATAAGATGAGCACGTGTAGCCTGCTGTTACTGCCCTTTTCAACACGCTGACTTAGCGTGTTACTAACGAGACGCAATAAGATGCACACGTGGTCTGCATACCACGTAACCCGTTCTTGCTGCCTAGGTTCAAACACATACTCAAAAACCTGCTTGACTCGTCAAATTAAAATATCAGAAACCATACTTTCAATAATAATTCCCCATCATCGGAGCAGTTTCAAAAATAGGTTGCAAAGAGAGGGCTTGCTCCATTGCAAGGCGATTTAAGTTAGAAATCTAGGAAGCTGCTCTTTATCGAAGTATCTTCATATCCCACAGATTTCTGAGACCTAGCGCATGTTAAAAGCCAAAATTAAATTTTTTATGTGGTTTATGAACGAACATACCAACATTTTAATAATTGACCCTGCAGTTAGATAATGATTACATTTTAATATTTAAGATTTAAATGTTACAATTAGGTGAACTGTAAAAATAACAATCTCATTGCTAGAGGAGTTCGTAGGGAAGCTGGGAAGATAAACAAAAGAAGTCCGAACACTCAAGCCGCCACACACGCGTTCGCATTCCCGCCTCCCCAGACATAACCAGTACTCTCCCCGATATAAACAATATGCCATTTTAAAGCTAAAGGTATGTGCTACAAAGTATACTTGAAGTGATTTTGCTTATTTTAATTATTTAAAAAACTGAAGAGCGAGAAATATAAATTTAGAGTTTAAAAATTCAACTATTAACATTAGGTAAAACATTTACATGAACAAAATTCAATAACTGATCTTTTACAACGAAATACGCTAGGGATTTACTGGTTTCTGCAATTATTCACGTACTTACAAGCGATTCTGTGAACGTCTACATTCTCAAACTTCCCAGGGGGTGGGGGGGAAGCACAAGGGGGAGAAGCGGGGACTTTTTAGGAAATACATGTCTCATAAGGGTCTAATAACTGACAAAAATTTAGCTTTCCCTGAATTAGTAGCGACAACGGGCGATTTTTGGTCTTCATTTACTGGGCTATACAGTCGGGTCACTTATCTAGACCGCGCGGGCATGAAATATTTTTCGTCATCTACCTGCTGCCAAAATAACTGGGTGACGCGGAACTCTTCGAGTAGGGTATATGAATTGAATTTAGAGTAATATCTTTCTTTCGTTCCCTGGTACCACCCATCTATCTTCAATAACAAAAAAGTTTGTCGCTTACTACATTTTGCCCTGCACTATAATGTAACCAGTGCATTGGACATTGTTAAAATATATTTTAAACAATTCAATTATTACCGTAAGGAAACTTAACGGTTACCATCATTGGCAGGACAGTCTGTACTTGTATTATAAAAATTTTGACGTCATTTGGCCCAGTGGTTTTCGAATAATGACGAGTTTAGTTTGAATGTTTCACGCGCGCACGAAGCATGTTTTCTCCGGGCTACCTGCGGACCGACCAAAAATGGCGGACGAGCATACCCTGTCTTGATAGTGCCTTGTGCAAAGTGTCTGCGTGTGTGTGAGAGGCAGAAAATCTATGGAGCGCTAAGGGTGCCGCTAATCGGCATATGCAATGCAGTATTCACTTAAAATCAGGCAACGTTTCTAAATGTAACAGTATTCCTTGATAAATTCTAATTAGAACATTTGTTGTCTGAAGAAGTTGACTTTGAAATTCATCTAATAAGCCGTATTTTTAAAATATGAATTCGTAATTACATTGTGTGGCTATTAAGTTGCAGACCTTTACGGGTAGAGCCCTTAACCGAACCTGACAACACCCGAGGAAATATACAGGAATGAACGAAAATCGCGTAAAAGCTCGCGGGTACAGGTAGCCGGGCCTAAATAAAGAATAATGAGTATGGGAACCACGCCTCTATTGCTAATAGTATGGGAGTAATCGTGAAAGTTGTGTTAATAGACGTGTTAAGTGGCGATAATTCAACAACCACTATAGATGGAACGCTGACCTTCCGGATTCAATTCAGATGCATGACGACACGTATGCAGATAAACTGTGAACACCACCCCATCCCATGTGTTGTAAAAAAGGGGTAGCCTCTGTTATTATGCATTTCTGTACAAGTACGCCTGTCACAGCCCCAAAGATGTTAGAAAGGTCCAGATGGAGCATGTCGCCAGGAGTGTAACCAAACAAACGCTTGACGTGACTGTGAACAATATGGCCGACTAATTAAAACATTGAGGTAATATTAATTAGGAGGCGTGTGAACAGGTCTAAAATATAAAGTTTTTAATCTAAAACATCAATTAAAGAGCGTAATACATTCATTTACCTCAAAAATAACAGTCTGGTGTGTACTTTTGAGGTTAAATCAGTATGGCGGCTGACTAATTTGGTGGCTACCTCTCCATCCTCTTGGCTTTACTCCCCTCGTCATCATTCCGACCTTATGCTACCCCTGTTAGCAGCCATTCCTAGTGAATAAACAACCGGAATGACGTAAGGAACAAAAAAGGTACACTTCTCCGAACACGCTCAGACAAACTGTTTCTGAGATACAGGCACTCAAAAAGTCGGATTATTATGGCAATGCCGACAGGTAGGCATTCCGTGTAGCACGTGCATGAAGGCGGCCGCCTACCCCACGCTTAAAATGCGTTGCAGCGTGTTCGTAAACAGGTGTTTCCTACGAAAATATTCCACGTGTGCTCATTATGCCAATGTACGAAAATAAAACAAATTTCAGACAAGGTAAGACGCCATGCTCATAAAAAAAAACACTGTTTCTAAGCCATCCAACATGGTTAAAAACGACCTTTTCAGACTTCCGTACTTCAAAATGTAGTAACCGGATGCACGTGGAACTCAATGCGACCTGCACTGAACTTAGTTGCAGACTTTCTACCAATAAAATGATATGGTCACCGCTTAGTGTCCCATAGCAAAACCGTTCGGCGGGAACGTTGCACGTTAGTTCAGCGCTTGGTTCGTTGAGACGAACGGCATTTGGGTCGACCTTACTGCCCCGTCGCTTTTGAGCCTTTCACGCGCGGGTAGGCGACACCCTTAAAACATACTTCCGAGGAACACCAGCGATGTACAACTTTATTGCTGAGAAATATGCAACCAGGGTTGGCATGTTTAAAACAAAATGTTTTCAAGAGTATGTTCAAAATTGTTTAAAACAATACACTTTGAATAGAACATGTTTAAAACTGACTGTTTTAAACGTTCTGTTTTAAACATGTTTTTAATATTAATTTTTAAGTTTGATTTTCAATTTTCATTGTTTGTTATGTTTTCATTTAAATATTTTCATACAAAGTTATTTATAAGACTGCTTTAATTTTTTTCACCTTTAGTTTAAGACAACTTAAAAGTAGACATTGATATAGAATTCAAATAATCTACCAAATTTTGAAAGAATTCCTTTAAAACCAAAACGAAACAACAAAGACAAAAGCACAAAACTTTCTTCTGCTGCAAATACTTTAGTACTCAACGTTAAAGGAT
This sequence comes from Medauroidea extradentata, assembly GCA_003012365.1. Classification (NCBI taxonomy): domain Eukaryota; kingdom Metazoa; phylum Arthropoda; class Insecta; order Phasmatodea; family Phasmatidae; genus Medauroidea; species Medauroidea extradentata. Next base: position 13,714 of record PNEQ01117540.1, on the reverse strand, counting down.
CAATATATACATTCACAGCATCCTGTTCAAACCTTACTTGGGTAGTATCTTCTTCGAAAATATCTTCTTCTATAGTATGACATCCCTGTGTAGCGAATTTAGGCTTAAGTACGTTAATAATATCATTAGCTAACAATTAGCAATAGTGGTTCCTATATACAAGGGGGGAGGAGAGAAGATGAATCCAGCCAGTTACAGGTCAAACAAGGCCATGTGCTGAATCAAAGGAATTATATGTAACTGCAATAAATATAAACTTGTGGCATGGAATGACTAGTCCTCATGCTTACGCAAAATGGTTTGGATCATTGTTTATTTCTGGCACTATGCTCTGGTGCTGATATGTCATGTTCAGTCATTTTTATTTAAATGCTAAGTTTTGGATAGTTTCCCTAAAATGTCTCAAGGCTAATAAGATTGTTTTGTGCAACGAATTGTGAAGGTAAAAACAATTTCATTCTCCAATTTATTCCAGCTGTCTGATTATGCGTACTAAAATAGTTTAGTAAGGAACTGAATGTTTTCTTATTGTTTTATTGATTCCTGAATTTGCACAGTTTCTTTAAAGTTAAAAAAAAATATGCTACGACAGTTTAGTCTAAAAAAAAGTGGCAAAGCACTATAGAAATTCTGGGACTGTAGTCTAGCTATCCTGATTTGAGTTTTCTATAATCACACCAGGTAGAAGCTGCCATGGTAAATATTTCCCCGTGTTCAGTCTGACATATTCACTATGACCTAGCTGTTGATGTGGCGTGAAGCAGTATTATTTACAATAAAAATTACTATTTCGTCCTAAACTTCTTGTTAGCTACCTTAAATCATTTATGTTAATTGGTTTTATGTGTTAGTGGCCTATGTTTCTTAAAGTTATCCTCAATGGAAAATAAATTTGAGTTTATAAAGACTGATTGATGACAAACAGCAATTACAAAGGGAGGAGGCTAGTTAAAAAAAATAATAATAAGCCCTTTCAATATTGTAGATTATGCTTAATTTATGCTTCTACATTTTGATTTTCCGCAACATAAAACTAACTTAGACACCACAAATATTATGTATGGTATTGACGGAAAACTGCATTTCGAGACACTGTAAACTGCATGGGCAAGCAATAATACGTAAATTTTGTATATAAAATAAATAAACGAGATGGAATTTACACAGGAATACCAATTATATGTGTGAGTAATATTAATTTAGTTTTAGAAATATCTTTTTCGTATACACGCCATTTGTACTATCACAGTACCGAACATAACCACATTTTGGTTATGTTTATGTCAAAGAACAAATAATATTTTTGTGATTGTGGGCATAGATTAGGAAGTACTAGACTTGAGAAACAAGATGAAAATACATTATGCTACGAAACACATCGAAATCGAAAATTATTTCGTATATTTACACACACACAACCCAAAGGCTCATCATATAATACTGCAGTCGATTTACGCCATACTTCCGTAGAGCGTTTTGTTAATATTTAAGCTCCACGAATACTATAAAATATAATTCTTGTGCGGTCTTATGGCGACGTCACGCGCTCACTAGCCAATGACAATAGAATAGCCATATGAGACGACCTGGGTACTCTACTGACCTTGATAAATATCACCAACACAAAAACCAGGTTGTTCAACAATGTGGATGAAAGTCCCAATATAACAGTTACTAATTATTTTTTAATTCTATGTTCAAAATTTATCGTGGTAGTTTTGTTTAAAAATTGTTTAAAGCAAAAAAAAACTGTTCAAAATATAAAAAACTTATTAAAACATAAAAAACTGTTTAAAACATAAAATACTGTTTAAAACAAAAAAAAAACTGTTTAAAACAAAAAAACTGTTTAAAACGAAAAAAACTGTTTAAAACAAAAAAAAAACAATGATTTTGAAAAAATTCCTACCCTGTATGCAACACACATGACAAGTATAGGGTGAAGGGATTACTTGCATCGTATTTGTTTGCATGCAGGAGTGCAGGCAAGACATCAGTCGAATGTGTAATGCAGTAAAACAAAAAATGTTTTTTTTTAATTTGCTGGAAACACAGGAACTACAACGTGTACGTACATGTACATAACGCGACAGTGATTACATCCTTGTATTTACATTATACGAAATAGTCTTAGTTACACCTTGCAAGTTTGTAAGCAGCATGTATTCAAATTTCCCTCTAACCCAATACAGGCACGCACATGACGCACAATCGCGGCCTAGGCTTCTATAAAGACTAGGTATAATCGTCCGCCATTTTGGGCCTTTCGCAGCTAGCGAGCGCAAGCCAAGTCATGCTGGCGTGCCCGAAAAATTGCAGAAACTTAACTCATCACCAATAGAAAACCATTCAGTCAATCGACTTTTAAAAAATTACAGTGTATTAATGAACTGTCATGCCAATGACGTTATCCGTTCATTTTCTTTATGATAGTTATTTATTATATAAAAAAAATTGAAAGAGAAATGCAGGGTAAAATATAGTAAGCGAGAAACTTTTTTTTACGAGATAGATGGGGGATGTCAGTGGACGAAACAAAAAGGATAGTATAACATTAATATTTATGCCCCTCTTGACGAATTCCTTGAACGATCTGATTAAGAATTATACCTTGGTTTGTCTTCATAGTATTTAAGACGTTAATTTTAACTGTACATTTTGTATTTATTATAACGTTTTCGACTATCAATAACTGATTTTAAAGTTATATACAAAAGTGTACATTATCAAATATAACAACCTGGACGTTCCTCCTTTTCCAGTGCCATTTTTATTTTTAATGCATGTAACTACTGAGTGGTTACACTCCTATTCTGTCGAGAGGGGTTTTACGGTACTATGTAGGTTTTTCCCTCTCTCTTCTTAGATTATGGCTTAGCTATAGGTACACATAGGGAGGTAGACATGGCCCCAATCGCGGCCATGTCTGCCCAATCCCTCTCTGCCGCGATGCATGCCTCCTCTGCATGAAACTTCCCCCTAGTAGGCGTATGGGGCTCAGCCCTGAGACGCACTTAGTCCCGCTCCTTCCCCGGGCCTCCAACATAACACAGTAGTTAGGGTTGGTTAGGAAAAAAAATTGCGGCAGAGAGACCAAAATCGCTTCTAGCGCATAGGCCCCCTTAGTCTTTCTCGGTCCAGAACCCGCGGGCGCTATCATTGGCAGGAGCTCCGGCCACTCGCAGGGCCCCTGCCCCGCGACCTACTCGCGGTTTTCTAAACTCGCTCGTTGTCCGGAACATAAAGTACACTGTCCCGCGACTCGCCCTAGCTCCTGCGCAACTAATAGTTATAAATTAGCTGGTAATTTAGTTAATAGCAAGCCCCAATAAGTATAAGTACAGGTAAGTTACTTTAATCAGGATTTATTTATAAGTCACACCCCTCCCTCTTCCAGGCCTGGTAACGCACAGCTCCGCTTTAGGAGTTCTCTGCCTGTGCTGACGAGGGCTGACATCACCTCCTGCCATGCTGCTTAGGCTCGTCTGGAAGCCTTCAGTCCCAGTACCGGTCTGAGTATGCATGGCAGGAGCCGCAATAAATACACTAAACAATTACAAGTTACACTTACAAGGAAAACCTGGGGTAACACATAATATTTTTCACTATATCAAGACTTTCCCCATGAAAACAACACTGCGAAGCATTACGAATTTCACAGCATATGGCATAATATACACTGTACAGCCTTTGGCTCATGTGGCAGCGCCGCTGTTGAAATTACATTGCTCTATTTATTTAGCTAATTATTATATTATACACTCACAATCCAACCCTTTTAGTTATAATAACTGCTAGCTGTAAGTTAGCTGTGGTGTTTTCTGTAGATCCGGAACGGCAGAGGCCTATGATTGGCCGGCAGGATCACTAACAGCCAATAAGAAGGCAACTGCTGGCACAGATCTTTCTGTGCCTAACACGAGTCCCGAAAATGTGTTACTCTAGCCAATTACTTATTTTAAAAATACGCTAGCTCATCAGGCTTGCCTGAGAGCTAGTTAAGTGTATTAATTTGTGTTTTTTTTTTTTTTTTTTTAGTTTGTTTCAGGTATCTATTGGAGATACGGGAGGAAGAGGCGCCTTTAAAACCTCATCCTCCACCAGAGCATTGTGCTAACCCATAGCTCTCTGGTTAAAACCAGCGCCCGCCCCAAATGAATGGAAATTAAAGAAAATAAATACAGTCCCCCCCCTGCCCCACTCTTACTTCACAACTCTACTAACAACCTGGACCTTCCCTTCCTACTTTTCCAGAGCCATTTTTATTTTTAATGCATGCAACTGCTGAGTGGTTACACTCCTATTCTGTCGAGAGGGATTTTACGGTACTATGTACGTTTTTCCCTCTCTCTTCTTAGATTATGGCTTAGCTATAGGTACACATAGGGAGGTAGACATGGCCCCAATCGCGGCCATGTCTGCCCAATCCCTCTCTGCCACGATGCATGCCTCCTCTGCATGAAACTTCCCCCTAGTAGGCGTATGGGGCTCAGCCCTGAGACGCACTTAGTCCCGCTCCTTCCCCGGGCCTCCAACATAACACAGTAGATTAGGGTAGGATAGGAAAAAAATCGGGAGAGGAACATGCTGGGTCTGACGAGTGGAACTTTACACACTGTGCGGCGAAACGAGTAACAGAGACTGGCGCTGTGAGGAGAACTGTCCGAGTCATTGCGGGAAGAGGTCGGACATCGGACATCACTACTAAATAAGACGTCCTGATAATTGTTTAACCCATATTGCCTGCAGTGGGATAACTATGACGTCTCGGGGGAGGCGTCTTCTATAGGGATCGTCGTGAGTAAGACTGGTCTTCAAATACATAGTAAGAAGGTAAATAGCGAACTGGCCGGCCGACGGAGAAGGTAAGAAGAATATGTACTTTATGTGCAGCCGATCGAGGAACATGATGGCGATTTATACCATTTATGGAAGTGTAGTGGACTCGTGTGTTTACGTCGGCACATTTGACCACCCTTTCCACTTGCCAAATGGGAGGCCTCCGATAGTATTGAACTAAATATGAACTATGTGTTCCGCGTTTCGTTTCGTTGGAGAAGTATTCCTGCTCTCCTTTCTTAAACTATGTATTAGGTGCTTGGGTTGATTGTGTGAAGACTAAGAACGATTAACGACTGACCTGATTATTTATTGGTTCTGTTAAGACTTATGTTTGTGATCCTTTGAGGTGACGTTATCGAGAATTTCCGTGTGTTCTCCTATTCATACCTTTTGTAAGCATTGTTGTTATTTATATATTAAATTATACTTTATTTAAGTCATCTGTTTCCGCATTGTTTAGGAGTAGTGTTTCAAGTACAAGAGGCAGTTATCACATTTCGAAGTACAGTTTTCATTCACTTTATTTAACAATCTAAAATTTTCGAGTTTGTTACAAATATTGCTTATTACACTTTTTAAAAATGTTTTATGTTTTATTGCATAAATAACGAAAACTTTTAAAGAAAGTATTTCGAGAAAATTGGCCTTATTACAAATTATTGGTATGTAATAGCAAACACGTTTGTATTTTGTGTTACTTATGTAAAATACATAATTACCAATCAGACAAATCGATGCATCTCTACTCTGTTGCTAAAACATTAGTTTGAAGATTTATACGTAGTGTGTCCTGAAGCTGTAAACGTAAATAGTTGCTGCTAATGAATTTGTTTTTAAACGGATTTCATTGAGGTTTTAGGTAGTTTGTTTACTAATATGAATTTCGGTTTTGTATTAAGTCAATCTACACTAAAAATTACAACACACTGCCTATCATGTACCAGTGTGAATAAAATTATTATTTTTTATACTGTAATTGCCCTTCACTCACTGTGCAGGCAATGTATAGCCACGCTGATTTATAGCGTCAGGATAATAAATACAAATCTTCTGATGCTTTTTACACACACGTGTGCAAGTGCTAATTTTTCTTACAATACTATCAAACATGTTTTATAGCCTATGAGTTAAATATCTGAAACATGGCATGCTTACTTGTGTGCCCACTAAGCTAAGCTAACAAAGATAACATTTCCGTAAATTTGATGGAAACCCGTATGGAGAAGTGCCACTAATTTACTGTAGCGTAACTCGTAAATAAAACACACTGTATCCTACACCTATACTTAGATACTATCTGTAAACAGGTTGGATACAAATTTGTATTTTGAAGTTCTTTCCATACTAATGTATGTATGTCTGTAAATAACACAGTTATCGCCCAATACAGTTAAGATGATTTTGACTTTGTCGTGTGGTGTGCTTTTTGAGGTACGCGCCAAAATCTCATTCCGTTCGTAGAGCCACAACCCCTTTTAAAAAAGCTAAACGGTAAAACCACCCTCTTTTCTAACCCTGCCTACGATTGTACTTTGTGGGCAAAATGTTTGGAAATTCGGGTCAAAGCAATGTACCAGCACCAATCATGTACCCTGTAAACATTCGTGCAGTCAATATATCCGTCAACTCTAAAAGCTTCTCTGTCACGAGACATTTCAAAAATGTAACGACTGTAGAGATTTCATTGTCAAAAAGGAAATGCAAGCCGCTTAAAACTGTTAAAGCATTTTTGAATCGGCGTTCGAATTTGAAAGTTTGCCGTGCAATGTCAAAAACGACGATTTTTCTCTAAGGACATTCAGTGATTTCAAAAAGGGGTTGAAAGGGGTGTTATTCTTTGTCGCACAGCGATGCCGTTTACAGGGTATGTGACTGGTACTGGTACATTGCTTTGACCCGAGTTTCCAAACATTTTGCCCACAAAGTACACTCGTAGGCGGGGTTAAAAAAAGGGGGTGGTTTTACTGTTTAGCTCTTTTAAAGGGGGTTGTGGCTCTACAAACGGAATGAGATTTTGGCGCGTACCGTTACCTCAAAAAGCACACCACACGACAATCCTTGCTGACCACAACTCAAAATCACCTTCAACCCTCTTTTTCTGGTACCTCACCATAAGGGTTGTAACGCGACAGGGTAGGTCTCCATGAAGGTGGGGATGGCGCAAGTTTGCTTCAGCAGTCAGCGAGATTAGGGTTTAAAATTAAGATTTTTTAAAAATTTTTAAAGGACCATTTTGGGCACAAAACCAAGGTGTTTCTTCCCGAAATGTTGCAATCACACCATTTTTCTGGGCGTGGGGGATGTTTAAATTTTAGGGTATGCAATAGAGGTGGTTTTGGCCTCAGCCTAAAAAACTTAACAGAGCACCAAATGACAGGTAAAGGACCACCTCTGACAGGATTTTCAGCGCACTTCTTTCAGTAGCTGCAGAGAAAGACTCGTTTAAACAAAACTTAAACGACGTTTTCAAATTATCGGCAGTTTGAGGGTTGCCACCCCCGAGATGCAGTCGGAATCGACCAACTGCACTTCACACTGTAAACTCTAGACCTGGTTACACTCTCTCAGGAAATTTCAAGTCGATTGGGCCACTTTTTCGATTTCAAATCGCTTTTAGAAAATGTGATGCTTTAATCGTGTCCACGAGTGTAGTTCACAGAAACTATGATTGGTGTTCAGGCGGTGTGTTTCCGAACCTACCGTTTACTGTACGCAAACCCGATGTTCGTGACAGAAGAATATTTTTGTGAATTGCGGTGTACAGCGTACACTGCTATTCTTTGTGAAATCAATACAGATACACTAATATTGAGACTCCTGCTTTCCGTAAGTTTAATTATTGACTTAAATCAAACAATTTAACCAAATAATATTTAACACTCAATGTAAACATATAACATTACGCTCTTTAATATTACGAATAATTGTCTTAAGCATCCAACAATAAAAAATTCTTACATGGATATTAATTCAATAGGAGTGTACAATTCAAAGTATCTGCACATGCTTTAGTTTTTCTAGCTTTCTTCAGCAACACAGTTAAAATGATAACAACAATGACAACACTACAATATTCCCGCACTCAGACAGGGTCACATTGTGTATGAGAGAAGGCCGGATAGAGTCAGGCCGGCTACTCGTCTGTAACCGCCGCCGTACGGTACCTTGATACTTTCTGGAAGCCCTGCTTCTAGCTTGGATCTGTTTCCACGCCAAACGTCAATAATAACATTGACTGACGGCTGCACTGCAAGCCGACACATTGTTCATCCGCCGCCACTAACTACGTCACCTCTAAAATATTTTTATGTATGCTACATGTAAATATACATTTTACTTCATTACCTAAAAACTATGTTCATATCCCATTAAACGACTTTCAATATTTTAGCGGCTGTTCATAATATACAGAATAACTATTTCTACGACATCAATGCCAATCCCAACCATCCTCCAAGTACCGTATAAAAGACGTATTTAACTCACCTTTAAACTAATTATTACAAACAATTTTCACACTCGCGGACGCATACCAATTAAAATAAATATATTTATTTATCTCAAATAATTGATTTTTCATTTGCTTACATAGTTGTATGGTAATAACGGAAGTATTCGAAGTAATTTTTTTTAACAGATCGTTTCGGTAAGTATCAACTTACCGTACAGCGGGTATAGCGAGACACGCATGTAGAATGGATGAGGTGAGGTGAGGTGAGGTAAAATTAGTGTGGAGTAGGGACGGAATGAAAGAGCGGGAGAAACGGGCGTTCCCGAGAAAACCCGCCGGCCAACGTGCGAAAAATCCGGGCCCGAACTCACCAGGGATCGAATCCCGATCAGCTAAGGGGGAAGCTAGAGGTCTGACCCCTCGACCAATTGCGATATAAAATAAAAGCACAAAAATCTTGAAAAAAAAAATTCTAAAAATAATGTGCATTTCTCTCCATATGGAAATTAAATTAAGACGGTATATAAGTTATAACCAAATTCTACGGCTCCTAACTTTTCGCTAAAACAATTTAGCCGCAGTTTGTTTCAGTGCCATATGTGTACTTCTGAGGCTCTGTTTCATGGTTATTGGCAGCGTGTATTTTTAAAGTGACGTCTCTAACTTGACTGTGCCGAGCACAATATGGTTACAACACGTCTGCGGCGACTTGTGGATACAACCACCAAGACACCTGATAGTACATCCAATCACCGTGCACATACAAGTTTGTTTGGACGTAACCATTGCGGCAAATGTTGCCTCATTGCAGAAGATTCCACAATAAAACAAAGGAAGAAAAGCCAGTAAGCTGTACTCAACAGACATAAAACATACATATGATTCCTGAAACGAATTTAGTCATATCCCAGAAGACGGTACAACGACTAAATTCCTTTCAGGAATTATGTGTAAGTTTTATGTCTGTTGACTACAGCTTACTGGATTTTATTCCTTTGTTTGTTTGACCTTGTTGCCTCTTTTTTATTAATTAAGCATGTATAAATCAGAAACTTTAATAATAAACCTTCAGTTTTATGAGCTTAAGTTAGCATTATTGAAATAATAAAATACACAAAACAATTTTATGCACTTAAAAATTCCAAATCCAGGGGGGGGGGGGAATTCGCCCCCCCCCAACTCTTTTTTTAAATGACACCCCTGGTTTAATTGTGGGATTTTCTGCAATACGTTAACATTCGCCCGCGATGGCGTATGTGAAAAAAAAAAAAACTTTTATGTTCATAATACGAACCCATTGCAAGAATCGTTCAAAGATCACATCAAATCACTGACTATGGAGCAAAACTGCCGCTGTGCACGTAAGGCATTGAAACACATTGCAATATATTTTTAACACGAAATATGCAATATCAATACAATCATTAGCGCAGATAGGTAGAAGATAATGTTTTTTTACTACCTTGACGACACGACTTCACTGACAGTGTACAAGGTAACAGCTTGTAAACCGCAGGAAACAATTGAGGAATATCCACAAGCGTACATGCAACGGCGGAAACTGGAGACCACACAAACACGAGAAGTTCTCCGACCAAACCAATGTTTCGTCGAATACTTGACTCTGTTTGACCTCAGACGCAGATGCGGATTAGAGTCGCAACGCAACCCGTCCTTGAGAGGAAATTAATTCTGTCCAACAGTTTAACGTTTCCCGCTTCAAGCACTGCAATCGGCTGTTGGCATTTCGCGTCTCGAGCGGCCACGGCTGGGGATATCCTTTGTTCTTTCTCTGTCTACTTTTCTAATTATATTCAACTGTTTTCCTTGTTTTTTTGTTAGCAAATTTGGAAATTTAAATTTACTAGGAATTACCGTTTTAGATACACGATGTATTTTGCCGTAACATTTGTTTCATGGCCAAAAAAGTTGAATTATTCCTACCAAACCGGAACTAGAACAGCAAAGTGTTCTGCTAGTATAAGAGTTTATATACTTAAAAAATCCAATTATCATTAATTACTAATACCACGAGTAACATCTGCTGATAATTATATACACTTTTTAAAACCAGGTTGTTCGGAAAATGGAAAGAACTAGCACACGTGTAAGTAGGCTATTGTAAACAGAAAAGCGTTTTACTTTATTCGCTTGAATTCACAGCAGATTGGGAGGTAATGGTGTTACGTAGAAGTACGGGCAGCATGAGAGACGCTTCAAACAGTTCTAAGTAGGTTATATCCTACAATGCGAAATTACAAGACTGCATATTATGTATAATATATTATGACCAACTGTATAAAAGAAATTGGATTCCACACGGTGCTTCATATACCCAGGACAGGCAGTTAAATTTTAGCCAACGAGAACAGTGAACAAAAATTGCATTGTACAGTTACTAAAATTAGTATTCATGCAACCAAATATATGTGTTCAAGGTTAAGTACAAAGACGGCCAAAGCTGCAAGGTTACATAAATATATAAATTACATTACATTATGATGTTTCCCAATACAACATGTATAATGACAAAAACATTCTTCAAACAATATCGCAATATTTGTCGTCATTAAAAAAAAAAGTCATACAATCATAAACAAAACACACACTTATATACAGCATTTGCGTCATCATTTAATAATTCGTGTGTGTACCCTTAATATAGATGATACCCTCGAGACGATGCGGCGTAGACTGTACCAAAGTCGAGGTGCGAACTCGAGAAACCTTCGGCCATTCTTCCAAAACTAGTGTTTGAACTCTGCTCTGCGGTGGAACCAGAAGCCATCGTGGAGTACTATACAATGGACACCATTAGTTGTGACGTCACGCGAGAGCTCTGGCTCCAAACAAATGTTTGTTTTGAAAGTTTAAGGGCGCGTATACACTGGCGAGCTGAGCGGTTTGTGAACCACTCGTGAGCTGCTCGCAACGTGTTCGCGGTAAAATTAGTTCCAACGAACCTCCTGCGATCCACTGGACAGCCGAACCAACAAAGAGCCTACAACGAGCGGATATTAGTCTACTGATGGCAAGGAAGGTTCGCGAGCATTGTCTAAACACACGAACATACAGTGAGCGCGTCCAGACTAGCGCTGCGAATCCCTTTGTGCTCGTCGAAAAAACCGACTTCCTTCGGATCGTCGCGAGCGGCTCGCGAGCGGTTCGTAGGGCGCTTGTATGTCGCTCGGGACAGCGTACAAACTGGCGAGCACGCTGCTCACGAGCGGTTCGCGAACCGCTCGGCTCGCAAGTGTGTACGCGGCTTAACATTGAAAACTCCATTTGGCATCCCGACGTATTTTTGTAATTACGTAAAAAAAAAATACAAATACTTTCGTTTATACCTAAATAATGTCAAACATGAGTGTAGCAGGACTTCTCCATAAACTTATATCGTTGGAGACGAAAGAATTTAATACATGTAGCGGGAAAATTTATTTGTGCTGGGCCTTGCGACTTGTATAGCATGCATCGTTAATAACAGCCTATTGTAAGGGGCGGAGATTGTTACAACTCACGACGTTATAATCTGTATAAGTAATATTAAAATTGTATTCACGCATTTTTGTTGGAATGATCAAACTAATTTATTTTCACAATAGGCGAAGTTAGGCAGAGGTTATTAAGATAGAAGCCTATACAAATGCTGCAGCTGCTGCTGACGAACATAAAGGGTGGCTTACTTACTTATTTAATGTAACGTCTCAGTCTTGTGGGTTTGCTAGCTTGGCTCAAATGTGTGCTAAAAAGGGTTAAAATCATAATCTATTTCTGGCCTAATGTGTTTATTGCCCCTGTCGGATGATTTTTAGTGTCTTTACCCTACAATATTTAGTGCCTCTGCCCTAAAATTCCAAGTCCCTCTGCGCTACAATTTTCAGTGATTCTGCCCTACAATATTCTGTGCATATGCCCTACAATTGTTAGTGCTTCTGCCCTAAAATTTCGAACTCCTCCTTCACTGCCCCAAGATTTTATGCCCCTGCCGCACAGTTTTGGGTGCACCTGACACTGTCCCATGATTTTTTGTGTCATTGCCACACACCTAAAAGTCTCTATGCCTCTGCCATGACCCTGCCCCTACATTTTTTAGTTGTCCTACCCCACAATTTTCTGTGCATATGTCCAACTGTACCCTACCCTACAGTTTTCTGTACCCCTATTGTGGTATATTGTGTTATATGTATTAGTATGGTGTTGGTACCAGTGACAATATTAATGTTTTGTTTATTCAGTGTTAGTATTAATGTTTGTAATTATATTATTCTATGCCTGACATTGATTGTAGCACTAAAACTGGTAAAAGATATATATGTAAATTGGAGAAAATAAAGCAGTCAAAATGTACATAAAAGTGGCAACGAGGAAAATATAGGTACGAATTATTAATTATCTTTTCACATTGTCTACAACCGGGGAGTAATGGAGCAAATGTCGACGTTTGGCGAGTTCGTGCCAGGTCGCGACTCATGGAAAATTTATTCAGAACGTCTACAGTTTTATTTTCTTGCACATAAAGTGAAGAAAGAAGAGGAACAACGAGCGATATTTTACACAGTTGCAGGTGCAGAAATATATGGACTGGTAACGTCGTTAATAGCTCCGAAGTCGACATCCGAAGTTGGGTTGAAGAAAGTTCTTACCTCCAAAGCCAAATGAGGTTGTGGAATCGTTTAGGTTCCATAAGAGAGACCAAGGTGAGGGAGAGACTGTATCACAGTATGTAGCTGAGCTGCGGAAGTTATCGATCCACTGCAATTTCCCCGACTTGGACAGGATGTTGAGAGACAGGTTAGTGTGTGGAGTCAGAGACAAAACTGTACAACACGCACTTCTTTCTAAAGAGAAGCTTACTTTTAAAGTGGCGGTAGATTTAGCAACGGCAATTGGGACTACAGAGAAGAATGTTGAGAATATCCGGGGAGGTTCTGAGAAAGTGCGTGAGTCGGTACACAAACTAAAGAGTAACCTTAAAGTAATAAGAGAAGAAAGGCGCCAACCGTTTAAAGGATCGAATGTACATGTTAGGAGAACAGGAATTCAGGAGCAACAGGCCACAAAAGAATACAGATACACAAAGAAACCATGCTGGAGGTGCCTGGGGGACCACGATCCAGATGAGTGTAGGCATATTAAGACAGTTTGTCTTTTCTGTGAGAAGTCAGGTCACTTGGTGCATGCCTGTTTAACTAAGAAACGAGCTGATAATGTAAGGTTGTAGCAGCAAAGGAAAGAACATTTCAAATCAGCCACATTTAAGACATCGGAGCAGACAGAGACTATTGATGGTGCAGATGAATCTTTATACAGTTTGTTCCAGATGGATACCACAGCGAACAATAGACGCGGCCCAATAATCATGCAAGTATGGTTAGATGGGAAGAGTCATAACATGGAGATTGACACTGGTGCAGGGCA